>JALXFT010000611.1:0-12706 GCA_023376895.1 Aspiorhynchus laticeps
CGGGAGGCGCTGTTGGAGCAGGAGAGAGCGATGTTTCCCCGGTAACGCTGTACACAAAGCAGAGCTCAGCTCACAAATGCTGCTTTATCAGACATTATATGGAAGATGAAATGAAAATGACATCCATAATTTTCTGAAAACAGTCGGTTTCCTTCAGAAATGCAGTGATATAAAAACACCCGCACTGGGTTTAGATTTTGAAACGTGCAGTGCTCAACAAAGCGTTCTCCCCACCCGCCAACCATTCAAATTTCTGTAGGCGGGATTTATTTTTGTGATGTCACAAATACAGGAAAACAACATTGTAGTCCAAACGAGCCGTTCATTGTAGTTCTTGAAAAGGGAGTTTTTTAAAAACTAAATCTCTCCCTTTGGAGTGGACTTTGAGATTTGTAACTTTGTAGATCTTTTTTATGCCCAAATATACACACTGACTAAAATTCAAAAAGTGAAAAAGCATAATAGAACCCCTTTAAGATTATTTGGTTGCAGTTAGTTTCCAAAGCAATGTTTCTAATCTTTAAGGTTTTCTAATCTAATATATATATATATATATATATATATATATATATTAGGGATGTCAATTTTCAATAATTTCCATAATCGATCGTCGTTTAAATTAACGATCAATTAATCGATTAATCGTTAACCTTAACTACTGCAAAATGCGTCTATTTCAGTGGCATATAGTTACTGGCATGACAGGATGTGCAAATGCCACTCAAAACGCCAGCTTCCTCACCCGAGTGAAAAGGGTTTTTAGTCTAAATAAAAGGCTAGTGGCAGGATGGTAAAATGAATGGATGTGATTATGATCATTTGATGAAAGGAAGAGAGCGCGCCGTAGTTACGCACGGGATCATTATACTTTGTGTGCTGTTTCATATCCTGTCACGGAGACCGCTGAATGCACCTTTTTAAATGGTTTCATGGTGCTCGTTTTTTTATTTTTAAAACATCATAGCAATGTTTGCAATTGACATTATCGGGATTTAAAATAAAATGATCCCAAACGCAAGTACGGCGCGTGGGGCTGTGACGCGCGGTCAGTGATCCGCTTCCAGAACCACCGGCGTTGCTACAAACACACTGTTACCCATTTGAAACATTTTAATGTGAGTATTATGACACAGGTGAGATACAAATCTTTGTTAATAAGAGAAATAATTGGTTAGCAGGCAAATGTTACATCGCGACCATGCTTTTTGATTCATGCCGAGCGCATACATTTAAATCAAGTCATATGCGGCTTTGTGTTTTGTTTTTCCGGATGGTCACGAATTTAATAATATTTGTTTCTTTTCCCAAATCCTCACTGTCTCACCCTCTAGATTCGCAGGTTTATTTTATTGTTCACTTTTAAGCACTGTTTTCGCATCTATTACTGTGGTAAACGTGTGGGGGGAAATGAAAGATTTCGTGGCCATGAATTAAGAATTCGTTACTATGACTTAAATTGTTCCCGCATTTAAGTTAAATCATGGGTTTTCTAGGGCAGGGGTTTTCAAACTGTGGGTCGCACAAAGCCACTTGGCGGCAGCTAAATGACACACACACACACACACACAACACACACACAGTTCCTAGGGCTGGACGATATAAATTGCGATATTGCTCAGTGCGATTTTCGAATCGCAAAGGCCGGGATTTAAAACATGCGTTGCGTGTTTTGAAGCGCGGACGCGCACAAGTTGTAATAACAGTGAGGGTCTCAGAGCGACGGTTCATTATTAAAATGCTCGGTCCGCATTATTAATGAGAAGAAACTCTCTCACTTCACTGCGCTGTGTTCTGCATGAGATTGCATACACCGGAAAATTCAAATGTTGCGAAAACTGTATCAGGTAAGCTGTTCATTAATTTCTATCGTCTGTTTGAACTCGGCGCTGTATCTTTCCCAGAGATGTAAAGAGTTTGTTGTTTTCGTTCCTTCATATGCATTTAATCCATAAACTGTCCGTAAAAAGCATTTCACATGTACGGGTTGAGCGGGGCACAAATGCGGGGTTTGTAACACTATACAAACATTTCCACATGCTAGCATAACAGAATTTACTAAATTATTTCCTTGCCATATTATCACTATATAGAGAAAAAAAAAAAGTAAAAAAATCTTTTGAAGATATAGCTGAACATTTATTTAACCATTGCAAAAGTAAATTTCTGGCTGAAGTAAATTTGTCTTCTCTGTTTTTAGTGTTTATTTAAAATGAGACGCATGTGTTTATTATTTTTACAATTATTTCAAAATTATTTTAATCTCTAAACTGTTTGAGAATTCTGCTTTGCTTCTTATGCTTTGCTAAAATAAAATAATAAAGTGTTGGGTTGTGAGGGCACTTTTTTTAACAACACTCGTAGCGCAGATTACAGTTCAGCCGCACCGGAGTGAGCGCGTTTCGAGGTTTTATGGACATATTTCTAGACTCATTAACGTCTGTAAATTAAGAAATGAAAACGTAAATATTAGTAGTGAATGTTTACAGTGGTACTAGCCTATAAAATAAAATGGTTATTTTTCTTAAATACTTAATTTCTGCCATATTATGCTTTTAATTATGATTAAGCTTATAGTAATGTCAATTGTTTTTTATCTCAAATATTTTGGTGGGTCTTGAAATAGATTATACTTGTCTAGGTGGGTCGTGGAATGGAAAAGTTTGGGAACCCCTGTTCTAGGGAACAAATTAATGAAACATGGACAGCTGCCACAAATGAATATGTCATAGGAACGAATTAACAAGTTGTATGAATGAATAGACTGTCCTGCTCGCGTGCGCAGCCCTGTCAAAGCGAAGTGCCCGATATGCAACAATTATCTAGGGAAATTATGATTGAACATGACTTATTACTACATTTCAATACAAAATAACTTTGTACTGTGTTTCTTTTAATAATACTTTTAAAGTTTGGATCATATTAAAAGCGTAGTTTGTACATTAGTAAATTATTTTCTTGTAAGATCCAGCCCCTTCACCGTCACTCACAGCCGTTTGCACGTGTTTTGCTCACGAGCTGCACGCACCCCAAAATGAAACTGCTCAATCGACCATCGATAGCTTTTATTGATTACGTCTCTTATCGACAATTAATCGATTCGATTAATATTACACCCTATTTAACCAAAAAAAAAAAGTAAAAAAGTCTTATGGTTCCGTTGTTTAAAAGGCGAAAAAAAAAAAAAAGGGAAGGAAATTAACAGTTTTGTTTTAAAAAAAAAAAGAATAAGTATGGAAATAAAAAAAAAGAAAGACCAGTTTTTGTTTTTAATTATTTAATTTTTATTTTAAAATTTTAAAATTTTCTCAATTAAATTTAAATTTTTTTATAATTATTTTCTTTTTTTAAATAAAAGTTTTAAAATTTATAAATTTTTATAAAATTCTATAAAAAAAAAATTTATTATTTTTTTCGAAAGAAAAATAAATATAATTAATTTTTTTTTAAGGACCCCCAAGGAAAAAAAGATTTTTTTTTTCATTTTCATTCTTTTTTTTTTCTCCCCGCGAAAAACCCTAAAAAAAAAAAAAAGGAATTTATATTTATTTTTTTTTTTTTTTTTTTTTTTATTTTTTTTTTTTTTATTTATTTTTTTTTTTATTTTGTTTTAATTTTATTTAAGGGCTTTAATTTTTTTTTGGGGATTGGTAAATTTTTAAATTTTACCCCGAAGTTAGCCCTAAAAAAATTGTCCGGTTGATGTTCCCCCCTCAAAGACATTTAATCCATAAGACTTTATAAGATTTTTTTTTTGAATTTGAATAAAAATTAAGATTTTTTTATATAATAATATTCCCTATTGAATATCGGTGGGAAAAATTTAAAAAACATTTAAATGTTCTGAAAAACCGGTTTTTAAACATCCCCCCACTAATTCGGTTTTTTAAGAAAATTCAACTTTTAAAGGTTTTTTAAAAAACCTTGGTTTTATTTTTTTCCAAAAATAAAAAAAAAGCCCTTAATTGTTTTCAAAATTATTAGTTTTAGGATAAAAATTTTTATCTAAAAAATAAATTCTTATTTTTTTATTTTAAAAAACCCAATAAATTATAAAGTATACGCAATAAAACAAGCTTAAGTGAGGGATTCAAACTCTGAGGGAAAAGTAAAGGTCATAGAGGAGAAAGAAAAAAAGGACCCGGTAAAAACCTAAAAGGGGTAAGGTAACAGGTTTTCTCACTAAACGGAAAAAAGGGCAATTAAAATTTTTCTTGAAGGCCAGGAGGACATCTTTTGAAGATATAGCTGAACATTTATTTAACCATTGCAAAAGTAAATTTCTGGCTGAAGTAAATTTGTCTTCTCTGTTTTTAGTGTTTATTTAAAATGAGACGCATGTGTTTATTATTTTTACAATTATTTCAAAATTATTTTAATCTCTAAACTGTTTGAGAATTCTGCTTTGCTTCTTATGCTTTGCTAAAATAAAATAATAAAGTGTTGGGTTGTGAGGGCACTTTTTTTAACAACACTCGTAGCGCAGATTACAGTTCAGCCGCACCGGAGTGAGCGCGTTTCGAGGTTTTATGGACATATTTCTAGACTCATTAACGTCTGTAAATTAAGAAATGAAAACGTAAATATTAGTAGTGAATGTTTACAGTGGTACTAGCCTATAAAATAAAATGGTTATTTTTCTTAAATACTTAATTTCTGCCATATTATGCTTTTAATTATGATTAAGCTTATAGTAATGTCAATTGTTTTTTATCTCAAATATTTTGGTGGGTCTTGAAATAGATTATACTTGTCTAGGTGGGTCGTGGAATGGAAAAGTTTGGGAACCCCTGTTCTAGGGAACAAATTAATGAAACATGGACAGCTGCCACAAATGAATATGTCATAGGAACGAATTAACAAGTTGTATGAATGAATAGACTGTCCTGCTCGCGTGCGCAGCCCTGTCAAAGCGAAGTGCCCGATATGCAACAATTATCTAGGGAAATTATGATTGAACATGACTTATTACTACATTTCAATACAAAATAACTTTGTACTGTGTTTCTTTTAATATACTTTTAAAGTTTGGATCATATTAAAAGCGTAGTTTGTACATTAGTAAATTATTTTCTTGTAAGATCCAGCCCCTTCACCGTCACTCACAGCCGTTTGCACGTGTTTTGCTCACGAGCTGCACGCACCCCAAAATGAAACTGCTCAATCGACCATCGATAGCTTTTATTGATTACGTCTCTTATCGACAATTAATCGATCGTCGATTAATCGTTGACATCCCTATATATAACCAAATAATAGGTTAAGTTGACTATAACAACACTGATTGTAGACACTTCCTCTTGTGCTGTGCAGATGGAGTATGAGCGGCAGGTGGCTAGTGTACGAGCTCAGAACGCCATCGAGGGAGACTTCTCTGTCTCTCAGGCTGAGCTGTCCTCTCGACAGGCCATGCTGGAAAACGCTTCTGACATCAAGGTTAGACGATTGGGAGATGATTGAGACATTTGAAAACACTTAGTACTATGTACTAATTTCTGTTATATGTTTCTAGTTGGAAAAATTCAGCATTTCAGCCCATGGTAAAGAGCTGTTTGTTAACGCAGACCTTCTGGTTGTTGCTGGGAGACGATACGGTCTGGTTGGACCAAATGGGTGGGTTGATGGTTTAAATTTGACATTACTACATTGCACATAAGATTTTGTTCGGTTTGGAAATGTTATGATAGTAAAACCTGTTTCCATACTCCTGTTTCCTGTTTGAATCAGGAAAGGGAAGACCACTCTACTAAAGCACATCGCCAACAGAGCTCTAAGCATTCCTCCCAATATTGATGTGCTGCTTTGTGAGCAAGGTACAGTACAACCCAGTGATAGTTTTTCATTTTAGTTAATATTTTAGTAATTTTGTGGTGTTTGGAATTTGTATTGTCTCTTTTATACATGTAGAGATTTGGATTTATCAATTTTTATTTCATTTTTAGTTATGTTAGTGCATCAGGTTAACCTAAACTAGATAAAATAAAATAAGTTTACTTTTTTATATTTTTTTCAGTTAATGTTTCTTTTTTTTATTGAAGTGACAAAAATGTTTTTTGTTTTAGTTTTTGTTAGTAGCTGTAATAAACTTCCCATTTTTTTTTATCCTCACTATTTTATCAGTCTATTTAGTAGGGCTGCCCCCTAATAGTCGACCAAAATTATTTATTTTATTAGTCACTTAGTCGCAGAAAAAAAAATAAAAAATCCACATTGGTGAAGTCATGCAGATTGTTAAGGGCTGGTCTGTGTGGTAGTGCATCGAGCAGGACATCCAAACGCTCGCCTATATCATTCATCAACCTCAAATATGGGTTATCATCTGAAATATGTAAGTATAAGCAAATTAACATGGCCACTCAATCTAATGTTAACCTAGAGAAATGTGCGCTATTCAAATGTCTTTGAGGAGTGTGGAAGCTGAAGAGTAGCGCTCACTGTGTGACAGATGGAGGCGCCGGTGTGCTCACTTGCTCTTAAAATACTCATTTTTGCTTATAAGAGTAATAAACCTTTTGAATTTGTAAAGACTGTTTATTTGTGTGCACTCACAATAACAACAAAACATTGTGGTTTTGTAAAGTACTGAAAGCAAACAGTAATGAAAGCAAACTTGAGCGCTAAACTCCGAAACTCTGTGTATACTTGCCTTACTGACATAAAAAATGTATATCTGTTGAGAGCGAAATGTCTACTTTCAAATAAACCAATTCAAATGGAAAACAAATATTTTCAGATTATGTAATCTGTAACATGCATACAGGCGCGTCCACTACTGCGGAGATGACGAGTCAGTGTCGCCGACTTCTTCTCTTAGACCGAGAACAAAGAAAGCACTAGTTTATCAATAAATTATCAAAATGTTAATGCAGTCTCCTTGCTGTTTTTCCCTGACACATTCGTAATCATTTCTTCTGCCGGTGTGCTGTGGCAAGCTTTATGTGTGCACTTAAATGATTATTAGGCTATGTAGGCAATTAAAGGCTCATTATTATGATTTAAATTGTTTATTAAGAAACATCCGATTAGTCAAATAATGCTTCAAATGAATGACTACTAATTAAAAAATCTTTAGTTGAGGGCAGTCCTACTATTTTGTGCAAGATATAATATGGTAAATCCAGCTGTACCGATCCCTGACTTCTTTCTCTTTGTCTTTCCTCAGAGGTGGTGGCGGACAACACTCCTGCAGTTCAGGCGGTGCTGAAGGCCGACACACGCAGGCTGAAGCTCCTGGAGGAGGAACGGCAGCTACAGAGTCGGCTGGAGAAAGGAGACGACAGCGTGTCTGAGAGACTTGACAAGGTCAGATGAGAGCAGCTCACTGAGGTCCTCTAAATACGCTGATCCATGGAGTAGTGGAAGATAACTTCCATGATAATATAACTTCCAGATAACTTTGTGTGTGTTAGAGCCCTGCACGGGCCTAAAATTTAGGGCCCAGCCCGGCCCTGGCCCGAGACACTCGGGCCCTAGCCCGGCCCATGTCCGACAGCTTATCAGAATTCTCTGCCCAAGTCCGACCCGAGCCTGTCTTTTTTTTTATTTATTTATTTTTATTTTTTTTCTCCCAAAACAGCTTATACTACGGTTTCAGCTATTAAAATACTTCAGTTTTGTATGAAATGGCAAGTGATTGTATTTTGTTTCGTTATTTTATTAAGTTAATTTAGAAAAACTAAACTTTGGAGCATTTTTTTATTCGTTAAATGTAAGTTTTTGTTTTTTAAAGTAACGACCAAGTGGCCAGCGGCAGACAGTGAGTTGATCATGGCCTATGTTTGATCAATTTAGCCTTCTCAAATCATCACGACTTGTCTAAAATTAATTCTATAGTTTTAAAACAGCTCCACAATGTTAAATGTGCACTAATGCATATCCAGTCGTTTGTATATCCTACATCGTTCGGAACTGTAAAGGGTCTACTTTTATTTGTGCTCTCAAAATATCAACAAAACATGCTTTTATAAAATAAAGGAAAATAAAAGCAGTTTCGGTTTTGAGCAGGAGCGCTTCTCAAAAACTCTAAAGGCGCATCCAATGAGGAGACGGCGAGTCAGGATGGGTGATCCAAAATGCAGCTTTTCCCAAAGCATTGGGAAATTTTAGAATGTCCATCCCGAATGGACTCAGCGTGTCGGGTTCCGGCGGGCTTGCAGACCTCTAGTGTGTGTGTGTCATTCGCAGGTTTATGAGGATTTGAGGGCGATTGGAGCAGACGCAGCGGAGGCTAAAGCTCGTAGGATCTTGGCTGGTCTGTCTTTCACTCCAGAGATGCAGAACAGACCTACTAAGAAGTTCTCTGGTGGCTGGAGGATGAGAGTGTCCCTGGCTAGGTGGGCACAATGAGGAAAATGCATTCATTTATTAAATAATTTTATGAATGTAAAATAAAATCTGCTCTGACATGAGAGATGAGAAAAGTTGTCTTCTTTCCAGAGCACTGTTCATGGAGCCCACTCTGCTGATGTTGGATGAGCCCACTAACCACTTGGACCTTAACGCTGTCATCTGGCTTAACAAGTAATTACTTTTTCTTTAAGCAATACTATTAAGGGAAAAAACCCATCTAGTTGATGTATTTACATTTCATGCAAATTATAAATAGCCTACTTGTAAATGTTCCCAGTTGGTGGTGTGTTTTGATTGTATTTAAGGGGAGGTCTCACAGTGATTGCATCACTAAAGATTGTCTGGCTCCTGTGTTTTTAATCTTGTTGCTGCATGTTCAGTAGAAAATAAGTCGCACCTCAATGCTATATTCTTCTGACGAATCACCTCATATTTCATATTTTCTCCTTCAGCTACTTACAGAGCTGGAAGAAAACACTTCTAATTGTGTCCCACGACCAGAGTTTCTTAGATGACGTCTGTACAGATATCATTCACCTGGACAACCAGAAACTCTACTACTACAGGGGCAACTACCGTGAGTTTCGTTTCTGAACGGCAACACAGATGAAATCTTCTGAAAGACATTTAATCATCTTACTGTATTTTATGTTTGCTTGATGTCCCCTAGTGACGTTTAAGAAGATGTACGTACAGAAACAGAAAGAACTCCTGAAGCAGTATGAGAAACAAGAGAAAAAGCTCAAAGACCTGAAGGCTGGAGGAAAGTCCACCAAACAAGCTGTAAGTCCTTTTTCCACGATTTTTTCTTGATTTCTTCACAGTCCTAGTCTTCTCAAACCCTTCCTCTCATTCTACATCATTAATTTTCAGGAGAAACAGACGAAAGAGGCCCTGACGAGGAAACAGCAGAAGGGGAAGAAGAGCCGCCAGGAGGAGGAGAGCCGTGAGGCCACAGAGCTCCTCAAGAGACCGAGAGAATATACCGTCAAATTCACCTTCCCCAACCCTCCTCCGCTCTCACCGCCAATTCTCGGCCTGCACAGTAAGTCTTTTATGACTTTTGCTCATTGTAGCATCTTATTTTTATCAAACTTGTTGGGTGGTTGATGACCAGTTTGGTTTATTTTCTCTTTCACTCCCAGGTGTTGACTTTGGTTATGAAGGCCAGAAGCCTCTGTTCACAAATGTGGACTTTGGTATAGACATGGAGTCCAGAAGTAAGTCACATGTCTGTAGAACTCATGACTAGTAGTTTAATTATGGTGAAAAAATATACACAAGAAAATTTTCATTTTCACTTGTTTCAGTATGTATTGTTGGGCCCAATGGAGTTGGAAAAAGTACACTCCTCCTGCTTTTGACTGGAAAATTAAATCCTGTAAGTACCAGTTATCTTTAAGTATTAATATTTGCTAAAAATATTTTATATTAATTAAAATCATTTTATATTAATTAAAATCATTGTGTACTCATTTTTTTCCTCATGTTTGTTGATTTGTTTCCTTCATGGCATTAATTATGAGGCTTTTTCATTTTAGACAAAAGGAGAGATGAGGAAGAACCATCGATTGGTAGGGCAGATGTTTAAAATCATTATTTTTTATCATTCTTTTTATTTTACCTTTACCTGACTTGGGATAATTGGTCCATTCTTCTGCCTGTGCCTGTAGAAAGTAGGTTTCTTCAACCAGCAGTATGCTGATCAGCTGAACATGGAGGAGTCTCCCACAGAGTACCTCCAGAGGAACTTCAACCTCCAATACCAGGACGCCAGGAAGTGCCTGGGTCGCTTTGGCTTAGAGAGCCACGCACACACCATCCAGATCTCCAAACTGTCTGGTAAGCACTATAGGAATGCATTCATGTATGGTTTTCAAAGTCATCTGTCCTTCGTTGACATTTATTTTATTTTTTTTCTGAATTGTCCTGTTTGTTTGTTTTTAGGTGGTCAGAAAGCAAGAGTGGTATTTGCTGAACTTGCTTGTCGGCAACCTGACGTCCTCATCTTGGTAAGGAGTAAATGTTTTAACCCTTGTGCGACCTTTTGGACATTTTTGTCCTTTTCAGTTTTGTTTTTTTGATCATTTTGCCTGTTATTGCCAGCTGCATAAGTTTTGGCACAGGTGTGTATTTTATTGGAATTTTACTATTTCACCCTCATTTCCTTTAATAAATATATTTTGCACTAGGTTAAAAAAATGTCCCAATTGAAACCCATTAAAACTGCTATTTTTAATCGCAGTGCCATTTAACTGTAAAATGTTTTTTTTTAAAGTTTAATCTTTTTTTTTTTTTTTTTTTTTTTAATTACCAGATGGGTGCCATTTTTTCATGTTTGGTCTATAAAGCAAATACTCACTTTATTATTCCTGTTTTCTGCTTCTGCATATTATAGAGACAATTGGTTAATAATGCAGCTATAATTGTGTGGGTGTGTTGGTATGGATGTCAGAGTGTGGTTTGTATGTGTGTCATAAAAAAAAAGTGTGTGTGCTTGTAATATTTGAGAGAAAAACTCTACTGTAAATCACAAATCCAACCACTGTGTGCACCAGCGGAGTTTTGCTGGCATCTGATGGGGAAAATTTGGTACTGCGCCCTTACTGCATCTTACTGAAAGCTCATTTTTTGAGATATCAACCTGAAATTTGGAACACGACTTTAGATTTATGGCTTTGATTTTCTTGCAGGTTTAGAGTTCAACATGTTTAATAAAATATTATTCATAAATCATTTTCATAAACTTAAACCTTTATAACTTTACGTTAACAATAATCTGCCATGTGTCTTCTTTAAAATGAGACCAAAACATTTGAGCATTTTTTTGACGCGGACATTTTTGTCCACTATGGACGTGTAACTTTTTTTTTTTTTTTTTCATTGACGCACAAGGGTTAAATGTCTCAATTTAATAAAAAATTTGTACTTTAAAAATGTATTTTCCATGCAAATGTACAGGATGAGCCCACAAATAACTTGGACATTGAGTCGATTGATGCATTGTCAGAAGCCATCAATGAATACAAAGGAGGTATGTTTTTTTTTTTTTCTTAAAATTATTGACCACAAATGCCATTCACTTTATTTGTTCTGGTGAATGATCTTGTTCATGTAAATCCATTCAGATGTTCAATAAGATGTCTAAACCATATACAATGATTGGGGGTAACAAATCCTTATTATTAACATTTAATATGAATATTTTCAGCTGTGATAATTGTGAGCCACGATGCCAGGCTCATCACGGAGACCCAGTGCACGCTGTGGGTGGTTGAGCACCAGTCGATCAACCTGATTGATGGAGACTTTGAAGACTACAAGAGAGAAGTGCTGGACGCTCTTGGAGAAACCCTGGTCAACAAGCCTAAAGAATGAACAACGGCTGGTGTTAACAAGAGTGACAAACTACATCACTGAAGGGCTTTTTGTTGCATCTAAGTTGCTCATTTTTAAAGCCTCAATACTAAAATAAATTCTTCATGTTAAATTGACAGATTATGCTGAACACCTGCATACAAACTGTGTAGGGTGATATACTCAAACCCTACAATACCAGGATGGGTTTTTCCACGTCATTTACTTTTAAAACAGGTGAAGACCAATTCCAGATCAGTATTTTTTACTTGCTGACAATTTATACATTCAGCACATGTTCTTCAGTCATGATGTCTGACATTCTTGTATTATGCTTACACTCAGTCCATATCATTACCAGCTCTGTTCATCCATGTGATGCAATGCTTTAAAACATACTATATCACTATCAAATGTGAACAGATGGGGCTACAGTTTGATAATGGCGTCTTGACAGTTGATGCATATATTTAGTATTAAACTGCCTTTGAAGAATGAGCACTTGGGTTCAGGTCATTATGCTCGCATTCTGCAACAGCTTCAAATTGTTTAATCTATATAAATGTTAAAACATTGATGCTTCCTGAAGCTCATCTGCCTTGAATGATGAAAAACTGACTAACTTGATTTGAATATAAAGTATGCATCCAAATATGGAAAAACAAATAAAGAAAATTTGCAACAGTCAAGTTTATAAGAGCTTTTATTTGGGATTTCATATATTATGCTTTGTCTTGCCTGGACAAAATCAATGGAAAATGCACATTTTCTTCTTGCTCATATAAGTACTTTTATGGAAACTTAATTTGGATGAAACATCCAACCGCCATTTAAATAGACCTTATCAGGGTAGCACAATATGTAATTTCTGACAGGAATGAAAATGAGTTTGTGAGGGATAGAAGTAGTGCGTTTAACGGGCTGTACTGCCGTTTAACAACATACCGAGTTTTTCATTGATAAAGTCTTTCCAAAAAGCTTTCAGTAGACAAAACACCATAAA
>JALXFT010000613.1:0-36589 GCA_023376895.1 Aspiorhynchus laticeps
CGGCTGCAAGTCGAGTTTAGTCAGCAGAACAAGCAAAAGTGCTGAACTGCAAACAATCTGAAAGACAAGGATGATGTAAGGTATCAAAGGATAATAATTGGTTACACAGCAAATATGGCTTCCTACACGAGTTGAACATGTGTTGACGTACCAGATCTGTCAAGTGATTTAATTTGACAAATAGAGAAAAAGAAAACCAGAAAGCACCATTAGTTAAAAGCTAGTCTATGTTTTAGTAAACCCTGGGCCAGTTTTACTAAACAGGGCAATTACAAAACAGCGCCGATGGGAGGGGACATTTCTGTGAGTGATTTACTAACAACACACAAATTAATGAAGACAGACGCAACATCTCATTTACATATCGACCAGCGCAATATACAAGTGCAGCGCAAATTAGCGTAGTCGCTAATAAAGAATAAAAAATAAAGAAGCCAGAGTATGTTGAAAAGAACCGGAGGCCAAAAAATGAAGGGTTGCAAGAAGTTTTGATAGAGCTGGTATTGTGTGACTCCTAGTTCAGGGTTCAAAGACGTCTTTTATTTCCTGAAGAAAATTAAAAATAGCATGGCTTGGCAAACGTATGTTTTGCCTCTGAAAGGGAAACTCCTACAAATGCATATTCAATAAGGTCAGGCACAAAAATAACTTTCCACGCCTTTTCAGCGCTAATTCTTCACTGCGTGTCTTTAGTCAATCCTGACAGTGCTATTTTAACACCAAAAGAAGGTTTGAGCTGGCGCGAGCTGTTAGTAAATCTGGCCCTACAACACTTGCTGTTGTTTTCTTTATGGTGAAACACATATATTTATTTAGATTTTAATTTAATATTAATTAATCTTCCAGTGCTGCTTAAGCAGGATCCAGTTCATACAGATTTTGTTTTACTCTGCCAACAGAAAAATAACACGGTAATACTTATTTATTAGAATTAGAATGTTTATTTTAATTCCATCAAAGTGTCATTAGGTTTATGTGTGTTTATTTTGTTTTAAATTGCTTCAAAAATAATAGCTCCAATAATGATAACTGTAATAAGCACAGTCAACAAATAAATTATTATTGGTGCAGTTCTTCAGACTCGCGTGTCCTTGCTTCACATCTGTTCAATTGGTCTTGAATACAGTATTGATTGCTTAGGCATTGAAAATCTTTATTTTATTTTATTACACTGCTGTGATAGTTTAGGCATTGACGCACATAATTACCTTGTCAGTCCTAAATAGTATTCACATATTTATCAGTTACACATCAAAAGGAATGATTCACCCAAAAATGAACATTTGCTGAAAATGTACTCGCTCTCAGGCCATTAAAAATGTAGAGGAGTTTGTTTCTTCTTCAGATTTGTAGAAATGTGTCACAGCATCAGTGTCTCAGCAATGGATGCTCTGCAGTGAATGGGTGCCGTCAGAATAAGAGTCCAAACAGCTGATACAAACATCACAAGTAATCCACACCACTCCAGTCCATCAGTTAACATCTTGAGAATACAAAATAACCAAATTCAGCATTAAGACGTTTGTAACAAAAATATGAGTCTATAATCATAATAATGCTTCCTTCAGTAAAAATGTCATATATTCTGAATCAGGAGAGAAATCTGCACAGATCATGCACCGTTTACAAGCCAAAACAGCTCTAAACTAATATTGTGATGTTTTTATCAGCTGTTTGGACTCTCATTCTGGTGGCACCCATTCACTGCAGAGCATCCATGAACTTCTCAAAATCGTTTCTGAGGAGGGAATAAACTCATCTACATCTTGGATGGCCTGAGAATGAGCGCATTTTCAGCAAATGTTCATTTTTGGGTGAACTATTCTTGTGTTTTGGAAGTCTACATGTAGTACCTATCTCTAAACTCTGGGAATTAATGTCAAGAACAAAGTGTGCTGTTGTTACTCTCTATTGGGAAGGTTGTTATGCAAAAAAAAACATGAACATCAGTAGTATTTATGCATTTATGTATGCATGCCAAATTGACTTTATGAAGTATTTGTTACAATGTTACAATGTACACTGTAAAAAAAAAAAAAAAAAAAAAAAGTTGAGCAAACAAGTTTAAGGCAACCAGCTCCAGCAGATTTTTCAGTTTTCTCAACTTTTTGTTGTATAAACTTAAAACAACAAGTTGAGAAAACTAAAAAAATCTGCTAAAGCTGGTTGCCTTAAACTTTTTAATTTTGCTCAATTTATTATTATTATTATTTTTACAGTGTACACTGTTTTGCATGTTCACACTTGGAAAGTAGAATTCACATACAAACCTAGAACTCCTTGCTCATTTCTTCAACATACAATGTCACAATATGTTTCATTATGCTGGGCTCTTTTGAGTGACAAAATCAATGTTCTTTAAGATAATTTGCTCCCGTCTCCAGAGGCATTAATTGGGATATAATTAGATGTTTAGTTTCCATGTACTTCCAGAACAAACAGCATTCAATCTGGTGACACAAATGTCAGGCGTTGATCTTTTTAGTGCTTAACTCCTGAATCCAGCCCAAAGATCTAACATTTACTCAAGTTCACTTTCAGAAGCCATCAACATGTGTTCATACTCGTGAATCAGCGTGATTTGGAAGCACCTGGGGAAATCATCTTCCAGAGATTTCAGGTGCTGTAAACACAGCTTGTCCCGTTGAGTTAGAGCCTCCTCGTCCACAGAGAGCGACCCTCTCTCCTGTCTGCCGTATTTTAATGATTGCAGTGGGCTTATCACATCCATGTTTGCAATAATTACCGTAGCCATCATAAAACCCAACAATAATGGCCTTTATTCAGTTGAATAGGCAGCACTGAATACGGCGCTCAGTTGCTTACTTTAAAATTTCCAGCCAGACTCTCTCATTCATCCTGGTTTAAACCTTATTCAGCATCATCTTCTGCTCCCCGCAGAGAGAGAGAGATCTCCACAAATCAGTGCTCTTCTCCTGTCAGAGACGCCTGTGTAGAGAGAGAAAGAGCACTTTCTTGACAGCTGTGCAAATCTGAAAGCTTTCTCCTATCCTGAGGGCCCATATTTTATGCATCGTAAAAGCGAGTCACAGTGTTGATTTACCGGTGACCGAAAATCAAATCACGTCGCTTTGAGGCTGAAACCACACTGGCGATATATGAGTTTATTTTAATCATTTTGCTGCTTTAAAAGGAGTCATGTTCTGTAGTTTGTAGCATTTAATTTTCTGTCAAAATACCCCTTGTGAAAAAGTGCGGTTAATTGTATTGAATGTGCACTTGAGTGTACTCTAAATCATAACATTATATATAAAAACCTATACATGCAGATAATAAATGTATTAACCCTCTGGTGCTGTTCAGTCATTTCTGACCAAAAAGTGTTATGTTTTGTTTGTTTTAGAATGTCTTACTGCATCAGACTGGGACAAAACTTGGTAAAGGTTTCTCCACTTGCTATGTGAACACAAAAAAATTCAATGGACATGATTAAAAAAGTTAAATGGTCCTGAAAAAAGTACTCCTCGTGGTCAAAAATGTCCACATTGGAAATTAATAGGAAGCAAATTTAGCAAATCTAGTGCAAACTGTGAAAACAATTACTTACTTATTAAAACTGTTTGAGATATTAACCTCAAATTTGCAATACAACATGTTTAGATTCATGCCTTTTATTTTTTTTTCACAAGTTTTGGAGTAAAATGTAATATATATTTCATATAAAATCTAAAAATTGAATTTTTTGTACATGTTTTATAATAATAAACTTACACCTCTAACTTTTTTTTTTAGTTTAGCTTTTTTTTAACTTTCATTCTAGAAATAATTGACAAAGTCTCTTCTTTAAAAAGAGACCAAACTTAAGTCTGTGCTCTGAGGTTTATGACTGGGTAAGTTGGAAAGTTAATTTTGCTCAAAAAGTGATAAGCAGTTGATAAATGCATAACTGTTCCATAAATGTAATTTGGTACCATAAAATCCACTAAAAATACAAAATATTATATAAAAACATTTTAAAATAAATAAAAACATCTAAAATATTGTACATTGATTTAATTGAATAAAAAATAATAATAATAATGAATAGTGAACTTAAAAGTGCACTTTCATGACTGTTTCTTGACACACTCAGGTACACTTGATTACTTGACAATTTTAACTAGTGTATTATTCAATATTACCTTTAAAGGTAATGCTCTTTAAATGATCTAAATTGCAGCTTGATCATTACAAATGTGTAATTACAAATATATTCACATACATGACAAATTACATTAAAGTATATTTTAGTTGGGTAACACTTTATTTTAAGGTGTCCTTGTTACATGTACTTACTATTATAATAACAATTATTTATACATAACTGCATGCAAGTAACCCTAAACCAAACTCTAATCCTTTTTTATTATTTTATTATTATTATGCAAGTACATGTAGTTAATTAATATTACTCAGTGCTTAAAATGAATAATTGCACTGTAACAAGGACACCTTAAAATGAAGTGTAACTTTTAGTTGAATATAAATGTTTATCAATACATTCAACAGCACACTTTAAGCAAATTTCAAGGATGAAGATGTAATTTTGAAATTACATTGAAAGATACACTGAAGTCCTAATTAAGTAAGCTAATTACATTTACTATAAATGTAACTATAATACATCTAAATTGAATTATAAGTAACTTGCAAGTCGTCCAAAAACATTACTTCAGTCTATTCTTTTACAGTATATTTTGTCAGTAATAAGCACTCTTTTTTGAAGTATGCTAAAGTGCAGTCACAAGGGAAGCACATCAGTCAGGTTAATTATCCTGCACAGTCACGTCACGACACGCACAGATCTGAAATCTATTAAATGTCTCTCATCTCTCAGAATGTCCTTGCGGTTCTGAACTCCAGTAAGATTGTAATCACGCAGCACATGAGGCTGTCCTTGGTTTACTTCAGCGTCAAACAGTTCAGTCTGTTTTCATTCCTCATCCAATTTTAATAAGTGCCGACTTTGAAAACAATCTCTCTCTCTATCTCTCTCTCTCTCTCTCCGGTGCTTATTTGAAAGAGTGAAGATTAATTATTTTTAAGAAATATGAATATAGAGGCTTTTTTACATCGACTAAACCAACAATTAATTTTTTTAAATGTAAATTAGCATTGTCTGTAAACACTGTGACTCTGTAAAACGCTGAGCGTGTTTGGGAAGCTTGTTGAGAAAGAAACCTCATCATCATTATCATCATTATATTTTGTTTAGTTCTGTTTGGTGTAGAAATGACACATTTCTTCTGAGCTCCCGATGCTGGGGCCCTCTAGTGGCCCTGGCCCTCAGGCCCCGCATATATTCATACAGTATTATAAAACTTCTATATTGTCATTGACCAGGACGGGCAAAGTTTCTGAATCTGTGTTGATGTGTAAATGTGATTCATTTGTATTGACGTCAGTTCATGAGAATTCCTGAATGACCTATTTTAGCTGCTTAGTTTCCATAAATAGTCTGGATGAAGTGGGAAGGGAGCTTTGTGAATGTTTGTGAGTATTTCCACAAAGCAAGATGAAATCAGATTATGAATATATTTAGGGAAATTGGGGCTTACAAGCAGGATTACAGTTTTTAATGTATAGCGGAAGAAACATGGTGCTACCAGTCAGATGGCAGATCCTAAGTGATATAGAAATAGCTCAGCATTGTTTTAGGTAGGGATTTTATTTTATTTATTTACTTTTATTTTGATTTTAAGTTACATTTTCAAAGTAACCTAATGTTATAGGAAAAGCAGGAGCACTTTTCTAGGTAGAGACTTTTATTATTTATTATTTGTTTTGTTTGTTTTACATTTTCAAAGTAACTCTAGTGATGCAGGAATAGTGCAGCAGTTTTCTAGGAAGATATTTTACTTTTTTTTTATTTTATTTATTTTGTTTACATTTTCAAATAGCCTAATGATATAGGAGTAATGCAACACTGTCTCTAGGTATTTTACTTTATTTTATTTTTATGTATGTATGTATGTATTTATTTATTAATTGTTAATCTTAATTTTTGTTTTACATTTTCAAAGTAACCCTAATGATATAAGAATGGCATAGCTATTTTATTTTCTATGGTTTTGATTTTTACATTAACAATAATTAAATTTTTCTTTATTTGTATTACATTTTCAAATACCCCTCCAATCTCTGTAATAACAAATCTCAAATAGCAAATACTGCAACATAAAAAAAGGTTCAGTCCAGGAGCCTCATTTATAAAATGTTGCACAGAAACCATCCTAAATATGATCTTACGATCATTTCTCAGATATGCGTACGTTTGATTCATAGAATGAACGTATGAACAGAAATCTGCTCAGAGTCTCTTTCAGATGTGAAATCTATGAATCGCAAATGATCTTGAACTTGCACGTCAATTGACTGGTTTCAGCTCTCTGCTTGTAAACGACTCCTAATTAATATCATTAACATATAAAATATCACCATTCATCATAATTTAGAACAGCGAGCTGCAAGAACAGCTTATATTTTAAAAAACCTGCAATACTCCGGCAATAAAGAGTGCTTACGCCTGCTCAGACCCTGACGTGATGCTAAACACTTTTCCACGTCAAAGACCGTTTTTATAAATATGAGCGCTGGCGTGGATTTAAGCGTACGCACACTCTACGATCAAATCTGAGCGTATCGCACACTTTATAAATGAGGCCCCTGTTCTCCATTATATGTCCTCTTTAAACCGTTATAATTTGTCTTTAGTGCAGTGTTTTGAACGGTTTTGGTGGAAGATGAAGCTGCTGAGATGAAAATGATGTGTGATTCTTGCTCTGCAGTGCTTCTTAATGCGAATCTCTTTACACATTCACACTAACAGAGAGGAAAGATGAATAAACAGGTGACAATCTGACCTCTTTCTCATTTCAGATGTAGTCAGTAAGCCTCCCTCATATTTATTTCCCCCCGAAGTGCATTGTTTACTGATCCAGACAGCTTGCAGCTAATATTTTCTTAGTCCTCGTCTTCAAGTTCAGTTAATCATTGAGTTGCTGCAGATGTCGCTGCCTACTGAATTCATAAGCCTTCAACCCGCATGAACCAAGATTTCATGAGAAACCACGCTTTTAATGATACCGTTTACATCAGATAGAAATAGACTAATTATTTCCCCCTGCATGCACATGAGACAGTGAGAGTTACAGCACAGAATCCAAGAAAATTAAACCTTTACACAACGGCCACCAACCGCTTCGTTGTCAGAGGATCACTGCAAACAGCAGGAGTGTGTTGTGGGCCCTTAATAATTAGAATGCTATAATAAAGTGTGAAAAAGAGAGTTTTGTAGGGAGAAATCACACTAACATTAATGCACTGGTGTTTCTTGCATCATCTACAGTGGACCGACAGCCTGACACTCTTCAAGCAGGACTCTGTCCTCGGAGAATCAGGGACAGCAGTGGATTGAGAGTTGTGTGGAGCTGTAGATCCCTGACATGAGTTTTAATTAGGATCTGTCCACTTCCAGCTCTGTTCCTGGTTAGCAGAGCATCTCTCAGGAGAGTAATTAGAGCTGCAACCGCTGCACACACACACATACTGCTTCATTCCAGCATCTTATCTCTCTCTCACACACACACACACACACTGAAACACACACACACACGAGTCTATCTGAACTGTAGGTCAGGAGTCACACTCGCCTGCACCGCTTCACTGTTTTGGAGCTGGAATCTGTTCATTTGCTCTCCAGTTGTTTTCTGCTCAGAAAGGGTTTGACCAGCGTTCAACAGTAATTGTTTTCACAGGCTGGTTTTGCTCGGGTCATGACCTGCACCTTGCATTTCTTTTCATATAGAAAGTTGGCTCTTATCAAACATTTATTCTGTTGTTTACTGATGGACTGGAAAGCTTCACTTTCTCTGTCTCATTCTTTCGCTCTCCTTTTAAATAGCATCCAAATGATTGCATGAATTCATTCAGAATAAGTTCAGTCCAATTATATCTAACACAGACTTGCTGAAAATAATAAAAAAAGTTATAATATATTTATAATATATAAAAAATACAGTATTAATTTTAAAATATAAAATTTTTTATAGTATTAAAGTTAACTCAACTAGCAACCGACAACTTAAAAACTTTAGTTCATCTAAAGAATAAAAGTCAGTCTACTGAGTGTTAAAAGATCTGTCAGAGCAACCAAAGATTTTTTAGCATTTAGTAATGCTAATCTTTTTTAACAATCCTCTTTCTTTTAGATTTATGTTTATTTTCAAAGCCTTCTACATAATATGGGCAGTATTTGCCTCTTAAAGGGATAGTTCACTTTGAAATAAAAATTTGGTATCTATCAGCTTACCCCAAGGGCATCCAAGATGTAGGTGTCTTTTTTTCTTCAGTAGATCCAATTTTGATGTTTTTAGGTCAAACCGTTCTAGTCTGTCAGTCATATAATGGCAGGTATAGGTCACTGTCTCTATAAGAGGGAAAAAGAACATGCACAGAGAAAAATTAAATCAAATTAAACAATTCCCCATCGTAACTACACATTGATGGCCTAAGACACGAAACGAGTTTGTGTGAGAAAACGAACAGTATTTATATCTTTTTTTACCTCTTGTACACAACCATGTCCAAGTGATCTGAGTGCGCACACGCATCCGGTGTGTGACGTGTGTGTGCGCGCGCTCTGGCTCACGCTGCATTCACACGGGGCGTCGGCGTCAACGCTTGACGGAGGGCGTGTCTGAAGCGTGGTGCTGACGCGCCGTCATAGTTACAACAACCAATCACATACTTCTCTGGTGTTGCATGAACTGGATTGGGTATTTGCATGAGGCGATCTGATTGGCTGACGCCTCCGTTGGCGCTTGAAAAGTTGCGTCAGCACCACGCTTCAGACACGCCCTCCGTCAAGCATTGACGCCGATGCCCCATGTGAATGCAGCGTGAGCCAGAGCGCGCGCACACACACGTCACACACCGGATGTGTGTGAGCTTGAAATGTTTTCAAGCTTCACTGCATGCTGGGAACTTATGCAATATTGTTCAATGTAAAACTGGTTGTTCAGATAACTCTTGGGAGAACATTTGGATATGTTGTGAACAAATGCTTGAGTATCTAAATGAGTTAAACAAAACATATTTTGCTAGCGACATGTTTAGAGTATTTTTGTTCAGTTCACACACAAAATTTAACTGACTTCTACTAAAAATTATTTGTTCAGGCTACTTTTTTACATTGTTTAGTAGAACTTTTCGAAAGTTAGATTTTTTACAGTGAGGGTGCTGCACTTTTGGCCTTCTGAACTTGGTCAGTTGACATTGGTGTTTTGCATTGGTATGTGCTACTATCTGCATTAGTATGTTTCATTATTCCATTCCATTCCATTATATTATATAGTGGGGAAGTCGTGGCCTAATGGTTAGAGAGTCGGACTCGTAACCCAAAGATCGTGGGTCGAGTCTCAGGCCCGACAGGAATTGTAGGTGGGGAGTGAATGTACAGCTCTCTTCCACCTTCAATACCATGACTGAGGTGTCCTTGAGCAAGACACCGGACCCCAGCTGCTCCCGGGCGCCGCAGCAATATGGCTGCCCACTGCTCCAGGTGTGTGTTCACTGCTGTGTGTGTGTTGTTGTGTGTGTGTGTGTGTGTTGTGTGCACTTAGGATGGGATAAATGCAAAGCACAAATTCCGAGTATGGGTTACCTTACCTTACGTCACTTTATTATATTATATTATATCATATTGTAATATATTATATTGTAATACAATATATTATATAAAATATATTATATCATATATTATTATATTATATTATATTGTATTTTTATTTTTGCTGATTTGATTTTCTTACATGTGCTGCATTTTGCAAGTTTTGGCTTAAATTAAATTATATTATATTACAATAATTTATTTTTATTGATTTGATTTTCTTACATGTGTGCTACAATTTACAGTTGTTTTGGCAGTATTTTATATTATATTTATATTGTATTGTATTGTATTATATTATATTATATTATATTTGATTCATTCATTCACACAGACAGACAATATGCTGCTACTATACAGAGTTCTATGGTGGGACTCTTCTTATTGATTTAATTTTCTTTTTATATCAGGTTGAAGCTGGCACCCAGTGGTGCAAAACAATAATAATATACTGCAATCACACACATTCTTATCCGGACACGATTAGATTTCTCAGAGGAGTTAAGTGAAAAATATTAAGTTACTGGTTCCCTAATTATTACCAAGGTTGTGTGAGGAAAACACAGACATGTTCAAATCAGACAGAATTAAAATCACAAAGTACATCTGTGGAGCACTCAGGTCTGAATACAGCTTAAGAAATATAAAAACAGCACTCGGATCAGTGTGTCACAGACAAACATGTGAATGAGAGTCTGACACACCAAAGTAAAGCTTCATCTGATCTGTGTATTCATTCAGTGCCACTTATCCAACACCTCAAAAACAGAGCTAAAACAATCCTGGCGATCCATGACTGCGATCCTCTGCTTGCCGGCCGCACTCGTGAACTCAGTCATATCAGTGTTTTTAGGGATTTGTGAGCAGTATTTTGTCTGTTCCTCTCTTTAAACAAAGTCAGAATGTATTCACACAATCTGGCGTCTCTTGGGAAGCACTTCAGGCTCCTAAAATGTTCATGAAATGAGTGTCAGATTCAGTTCAGATTAGAGCAGATCCCACAGGATTCAGGTTCCCACAGATTTAAACAGATTCCAGGAAGTGCCATGAACATCATCTATGTGTCATGTGACCAACAAACCTCAAGTGTGCAAAAGTGTTCATGTGTGTGTCTGACATTTACACGCACAGCATCAATATACAGCTGGAAATAGAAAACACTTTACATATGTACTTCAGAAATGTACAGAAATGTACTTTCAAAATCTAGTATTCTTTTGTTCAATTGTAGTTATTTTAATGCATCAAGTTTAAATGAAAATGATAATTCTTTGGTTCGCATATACAGTATATATATTATTTCAGTTAAAGTTTATTATTTATTGGCAACCAAACAATTCTCATTTTCATTATATATATATATATATATATATATATATATATATATATATATATATATATATATATATATATATATATATATATATATATATGTGTGTGTTCAAGTAATGATTAAGTATATTCAAGTATTGTTACTTGAAATAAAATAAACATATTTATAAACTATATAAGTTTATTTTATTTCAAGTAACAAAAAACTGTTTTATGGATTTAGTTTTAGTTTTAGTTAACTATAATAACCTGGAATTCACAGTTATTTGCACATTAGTGAGGTTTGCATTTTAAATTCTGTCAAAATGTTGTGCATTTCAGACTCTATCCAAACAAATGAAAATGCATGTGCTCTGGAACCAACTTTACATATGAATGCATACGAATACTAATGAGGTCAAGCTGGGACGATTCAAATCAACAGTGAGAAATATAAAATGAGAAACGTTTTGGCCTGATTACTGCAAAAATCAAAGAGGTCAGACATCAGTGTTCTTTGCCAAAAACAAACGGAAGGCATTCATCCAATAAACATAAAAACCCATGCGCTGGTTGCCAGACTTCACTCCAGAATACTATCAGGCTTTCCTAGTTCTACCTCTTTTTTGTCTGATTGCATTATGTCTCTTAATCAGTATATGCCAGTTGTTTCCTCCAGCAAAAGCATCGGGGTTTGTGAAGTATATATAGAGATGCTGCTCAGAGACTACAGGGAGACACACAGTCTTCTCCGTTCTGTCCGCTCCTATATCTACATTAATGTGTTCTTGATGTGCATGTGCTGTATACAGTGTGATGTAGTGCACCGTCATTCAGACGCAGCGCATTCATTCCCTCAGCTCACCTATAGCAAACGGTCTGTATTTATGGAGATGATTTTCTCCTGGTGAGTGCAATAATATTCCTGGGTTATTTGATGTACTTCTCCATCTAAGGTCACTCGGGGAGGAATCTCATAAGTCTGAGTTCAGGGCTGCTGTGTTTTAAATACACTGAATAGAAAGAAATGCACCGCTCACAATGCAGATAATATAAAGCTGCACTCTAAACATGTTACTTCTTATGACATCTTAACAATTCTTTACTTACGAAGGGATCTGATTATTATAAAGTGTGTCAGCTCTAAGTGAGAGAGAATAATATTTTGATGCATCTCATATATCAAGAGAATCTGATGCTTTTATATTTCATCTTACTGTTAAACTGTCAAACAAAGGTGAAGGTGAATTTTATGACCGATTGAAAATTCTGTTGAATGTTGAACATTCAACATTCTGTTGCCTTGAATATTTCAGTTACTTTTCAATACATGTTCACAGCATGCTGAGAAGTTACAGTTCTCATTCAGTTCTGGTCACAACAAATGCAAGATGATGTTCATACATGACGTATATCTGCTCTGACCTTCTCCTGTTTCTGTTTTTCATTAATGATTCAGATAACATTTTGATTCTTTGCCTCAAGAGAACAGTATGTCTGTTTTTATTTTGACCATATTAAAAGTAGCTATCTATTGTGGTGCAACATAGGCTCATTGGAAATACACACCTCTACCTACAATTCTGCAAAACTCAAAAACGTACCCATACACACGAATCACAGCAGTTTACAGTTGAAATGAACACTAGAGGCAGTAAAACTCCCACAACTTTTATTCCTTTTTACACAAAATCTGATTTGCAGGTCCACAGTTTCACATAATTACTTGAGGAATATTATGTTATGAATTCAAAACAATTTTAACATGCTGCGAGATTTGAAAACGGATGCATTTGAAGGTTAGCATCACATATCCAGCTTCATATGCATGAGTTTTCTAACTCAGTAGGTTTGGAGTTGCACTTCGGTGATGAAGAGCTTCGGTACGAACCCTGTGAAGCTAGACTTCAACAAAACAGCTCAAATCCACATAATGAAGTTAAAATAGCACGGCTGCATCAACAAATGCATTTCTATGTCACTTTAGCATTTGTTAACACTATCAGGTTTATGGTTGGGTTTGGTGTAGGACAGGGGTCGGCTACCCGTGGCTCTTTCATCCCTCTGCTGTGACTCCCTGTAGCGTCGGTGTACAATACACCCCCCCCCCCCCCCCGACTTATAATACAACCTAAACT
The DNA here is from genome assembly GCA_023376895.1 of Aspiorhynchus laticeps. NCBI lineage: Eukaryota > Metazoa > Chordata > Actinopteri > Cypriniformes > Cyprinidae > Aspiorhynchus > Aspiorhynchus laticeps. The sequence goes on from JALXFT010000613.1 coordinate 13,120, forward strand.
CTTCCACTTCACTTTTGATGGGCAAGCGTGTTCACGTAGAGGTTTTCAAGGGCCAATGTGAATAAATCTAGATTTAAATTAAAAGAGACAAGATAGTCACGTCGTTTTGGATACGTTTTTATTCTTATCCAAAATGATGTGAACATCACGAAGTGCTGAACACTGTCATGCGCTGTATGTTTCATTCATACTTGAAGCCGGAGGGCGCTCTTGAGCAGAAAGTCCAACATGGATCATATGATAGAAGTAATAGCCTAATAACTTTTGCAATCCCTAATATGGACAAAGGCATCCCGCTATCACAGTTGCTAAGCTGAATAACAAGCATAAACAATAACTGATGAAACTTGAAGACAATAAATGATTGCATATGGTTTATGTGTGTTTCAAGTATTTTATATGAATGATACAGTGGTAATTGATTAAGCTATAAAATATATTTTCTGCCTTATTCTGAGATAAAAATGGAAAAAAGTGTTTGTAGTATGCAAACTATCATACAGATTATACAACCATAATTAGTAAAATATATATCAAAAATATTATAGACGATAAATGATTGGTTATTGTCCAGCAATTTTTTTGTCAATTAGACATACATAAATATTATTAGGCCTATTAGTATTATTATTATTACTACATTTGACATTTCTGTCCCCATCACTTCTGAAATGATTGCTACTCCCCTGTCCTGTAACATAACTGAATATAAAACTTTAGCTATATGCCGTGCTATCTTTATTTGGGGATCAAATATTTTGTCTCTCCAAGTGAATTTAATTTGGTGGGAAAGGGGCCAAAATGGCTCTTTTGACATTGAAGGTTGCAGACCGCTGGTGTGGGGGATATTTCCAACACGATACAGCATTAACTTTTAGTGACACGCATCGGATATTTGAATTATGAACCAACGCAATTCGTACCTGAAGCAACGTAATACAAACACAGCAATACGTGCCTATATCAATGCAACAAAAACGTGCCAGGGTCACGTATTGACCCGCGTTTTAACGCCACTCACTGGAAGTTTCACTTTGAAATTTTGAGATTAATATGCAGATAAATCTATTATTTATTTATTTTTCTTTATTTTTATTTTATTATTTTATATATATATATATATTTTTTTTTTATTTTATTTTTTTATTTTTTTTTTTTTATTTTTTTTTTTTTTTTATTTATTTTTTTTTATTATTTTATTTTATTTTATTTTATTTTATTTTATTTTATTATTACCCATGCAGTGAAAGATCAAAACATTGCTCTGAATCCAGAGCAGCTCAACACAGCAACACCGTCTCAACCAATGATGTGATCTGATCAAATCAAAGGAACAGAACTGTTTGAAAACAGTCATTATTTTTGCAATTGACACTATTGGAACGATAATCACATATGTAACCTTGTGTTGTTATTATTTTATTATTATTATTTTGCAATGAATGTCTCTTTAGCCTCATACCAAACTGAGTTTGTTTTAATGGTTTGACTTGCTTTTGTGACGGAATTAAATTAAAGTTTCAAATTGTTCATGCTTTTTATCATTATAATACAGGATTATGTTGTTTAAATGTGGCATAGCTGTGAAATATTTTAAAAATATATTGTGATTTATAGTGTGCACAAGGGCTTTAAAAAGTTCAAAGGAAAATTGTGTAAAATGAAAAAAAAAATAAAAAAATAATGTATTGAAAATATAAATAAATAAATAAGATATTGCAAATATTAAATTGTATTAATATAAATAATTAAATGTATATATTATTATTATTATTATTTACTTTTTCAGTCCGCAATATATTTAAACTTTTTTTTTTTTTTTTTTTTTTAAGATTTATAGTGTGGATAACAGCTTAAAAAAGGTCAGAGGAAAAACTGTAATAGATTTTTTTTTGGAATATAAAAATATTATTATAAAAATACAATAAAATAAAATATATTTATATTTTTCTTATTATTGTTACTGATTGTAGATTGTATATCTGACAGTACACTGTAAACATAAAATGTAATGTACAAATCAAATGTTGAAAATGAAAAAGATTATTGGAGTATGTTTTACAAGAACATGTCATTTTAGTCTGTATACTTTAAAACTTCACATTTAGCTCAATGTGTTACTTGGCATTTCTTTGTAATTATTTCTGATATTTATTAGTAGTTCCTGATTGAAAACTGTTTCAAAGTCAATTGTTTTTCAATGTGAGAGATTATTTTACTCATATTTACACTTCTATTTAATTTATTACTTTTTGGGTCTCTATACATGTACATATCTACTTTTTTTTAGGAAAGGTCATATTTGGCATCAAATAGTTTGACAATCCCTGAATGTTCTTTAGCTGGAGGAAATGCCATGACGTTCACATCTCGAGTGATTTATCTGCTGCGAGTGACCGTTTGGAGTAAGTGCAGCAGTAATCAGCCGTAGAGTTCACATTTACACTGTTTTATGATGATTTATATTCCAAGGAAAAACACAAAGCACTTAAAATGCAATGCCTTCATCCTCGAGGACTGGTTTAAGAGGCCACACAATCAGAGCCTTTGAAGCAGACAAAATCAAAGATCCTCTGAATCCTTGTTTAAATAGGTCACTCAAAAAAACTTTGACCATCAACCAGCATAACCTACTTATGGATTTAATTAGAGCATTCCTTCGCTATAGCATCATTTATGGGAATTGAAATGATTCATCAATCAATCACAGTCAATCATGTCTTGCATCTGTAAGAACCCTTTCCAGTTTTGCATACTTTTTTAACTAACAACAAACTTCTGGGGGTTAGAAACACTAAGAGCGACCAAATTATCACAAACATTAGACTGCAGAGAATGAGCACATTTGAGCATTAGACAATACATTTAAAAAGGAGCATTAACGGCATTATGGTATAATAACAACCGCTTGTATAAGTAGCAAATTTAATAAGCGAATGGTCTCCATAGTAATGTTTTGGAAATGTGTTTGTAAGCAGCAGTGCACCCGCTGCGCCACATTAACTACATTACTGCTCTTAAAGCATCCTATAACAACTCTAATCAGACTGTCTCAAATTCCACCACTGACAGGTATCTATTTCAGGAGTTTGTGTAATTTTATTAAACACTGATAATCACTTTTGTTCTGGCACATTAATTCTTAAACTTAAAGTTGTTGTGTGGCAATATTTCGATGTTAAAAACGTTCTCCTCTCCAGTTTCATATGCAGACACAAGTACAAGAAAAATCATGTTATTTTCTTTGGAATGTGTAAAAACTGCATTTCTGTGGTGCTGTCAAAGCATTATTTATTTTTCTATTTGTTTTTAGCATCCTCATTCGTCTATCCATCCATCCATCCATCCATCCATCCATCCATCCATCCATCTATCCATCAGGGGTGTAACACAATACAGATGGTTCAGTCACAGTTCAGTAATGTACGTCGGATTTGGGGTCACGGTTCAATATGAGTTCAGTACAAAGGAAATATATATTTTTAATTTTTAATTTTGAACAGACAGTATACTACATGTAGCATGAGCACTTGTTTTTGATTTGAATTAGATTGTATAAAAACTGAACAGTCTGACTTTAGCTTTGTGAAATTATGCTGCATAAGACACCTGCACAAAACTAAAACAGCAGACTGAATTAAAATGCAAATGCATTTTCTGACAGCAGGTGGCGCTTATGGAACAGCAAAGATACCAACCCAGGCTCATTGGAAATACGTGTCTCTACATACATTTCTGCAACACCGTAATTATGTACCTTGCAGCACGTTTCGCGGCAGTTTCAAAGTGAAATGTCCAGAGAGTGGCGCTAAAACACACGTTTAATACGTGACCGTGACACGTTTTTATTACGTTGGTACAGCCACGTATTGCAGTGTTTTTATTATGCTGCTTGAGGTACGTTTTGCCGCCATTCATAATTCAAATATCCGGTGAGTGTCGCTAAAGATTAAGCTCTATGAAGTTGGAAGTATCCCCTACACCAAACCCTAACCTAAACCTACCCGATAGTGTTAACAAATGCAAAAGTAATATAAAAACGTATTCGCTGATGCAGCCGTGCTATTTTAACTTCCTTATGCAGATTTGAGCTGTTTTGTTGAACTGTAGTTTCACGGGATTCGTACCGGAGCTCTTCATCACCTAAGTGCAACGCTCTATCGCGTGAGCTACCGAGTAAACTTACTGAGTAAGTAAACTCATACATATGAAGCTGTATATGTGCCGATAACGTTTAAAAGTATCAGTTTTGAAATCGTGCAAGATGCTAAAATTGTTTAGAAGTCATTACATACCATCCTGCAAGTAACTGTGAGGAAAATAATCCAAACTGTTCCTGTAAGTCATACTTCGTGTGAAAAGGAATAAAAGTTGTCAGAGTTTTACTGCCTCTAGTGTTGATTTCAACTGGAAACTGCAGTGAATCGTACATATAGGTACGTTTTTTCAGTTTTGCAGAAATGTAGGTAGAGACACGTATTTCCAATGAGCCTAGGTTGCAAGGTTGAAAGATACAGTGTTTTCTTGGTTACCGCTGTAAACAAAGCGTCTGTGCTTGTAAACTTAATTTAATAATCTTTAAATATACTACTTTAATATACATTATACAAAGGTAAGAGGAACAGAACATGCTATCAAAACATTTCTAAAGACGGTCAGTTCCTCTCAGAGATACATTCATATAAACCCCAACATATTTGTCTTTCTATATTTCATGCATCGCAAACAGTGAACTTGATCTGCCTGCTACAGTATTTTCTCTTCTTTACAGACTTCATAACAATTCCACACAAATTACATTTTGGGAAATGAAGCAGTTTGTGTGCAATTCTGAAATAGAGATCAGCCAAAATAAAACAAAAAAAATGGCTCCGATTTATAGCCAGTTGACTGGTGCATCAAACCGAAACGTTCCCAAACTGCTGTTTTCTTATTTTGGATTTGAGCGTAGATCATCTGTTCTTCTGCTCTTTCCTGTTGTGACGGTTAGCGTTGCATTATGTGTGTCCTCTTCTGGATTGATCTCTTATGACTGACTGTATTCGTCATCAGACGGCATGATTCGAAACATGACGTCTGTACTATGACGGATACATGTACCGTTAAACCCCACCTACCTTCCTAACCATTGCTCTTTGTCTGCCATTACTTTTGCCAATCTGTTTGGTGACAACAGTGGTGCAAAAATGACTTTACTTTTTAAAGATGCAACCATTCCCTGAAATGTTTGTTGGCTGTTAATCTTGGAGATCAAATTCAAAAAAACAATCGATTCAATCTAGGGATCAATTCAAAGATGATTATAAAGCTGGGAAAGAATCATACAGACAAACCTCTGAGAGTTCAGACAGCCAGATTGATTACTAAACTGAAGAATTTGGCAATAAATGCTGTCAGCCGAGAAAAACGCTTGAGCGTCTCCAGGTCTCCATGTAATAAATATAGGGGCGTTTTGTCATTTCTGACATTATTGTAAAACAAACACACTCTTGGTTTATGTGTCAAAAGCTTTGAGCGCTTGTCCTGATCCAAACCGTATATCTTTTCAGCTTGGAAACAGGCAAGGATTTAAACTAATAGTTTTTGATAGGCTCAGTCAATATGGTGTTGAAACGAGGTCGAGTAAAGGTGCTGCAGTCGATGGCAGATCAGCACACTTCCTCTCAGAAGACAGTGATCATTATGATAATTTGCCTTCGCCAGACACTTTCTGGAGGAAAACCCAAATGTGCAATTAACGACTGCTCTTTCTCCATTTTATTCAATCACACTAAAATGCATTCCATGAATTTGCGGTGGAAATTCCATGGATAATTTCCTATCGTGACAGCCCTGATCTCACTCAACTCAGCATCAATCTTTCACGCATGTTGCTTTAAATATATGCAACACCTACTGCTTTCAGCAAGAATAAGACACATCAAGACCATACAGTGCTGTTATGCTCGCTCTAAACGACTGCTCTTTTGTGTTGCACGAGGATGATGCATTGCATTTAATTATTTCTTTCCTTATATAATTACTTATTTGTTGAGACAGCCGGAATTGCAGCTCTTCCCTGTGATCTCGATGTGTGGCATGCATGGCCAAAATAAACATCCTCCCACTACGACACTGCTGACAGATTGCATGGCATACACAGTCATCTGCAGTGCGCAGCAGTGAAGAGGGACAAAGGCGAACACAAGCCTACGCCACGAACACAAAAGAAACGCCTATGCAATCTCCTCCATCTTGTGTGACAGACAGATATAATGGAGAAATGTGTTGGAGGGCTATGGCCAGGTGGATGCCTGCGCTCGTGATTCCTCTGATACGTCAGACAGCTGCCTGACAGCCGGGAAAGAAACAAGATAACATGCCGAAACAGCAGGGAAAGACAAAGAAAGAGAGAGGGCACATGTTCTGTTAACATGCTCCTCTTATTTACCCAAGACTGAAGATCTTCATACTAAATGTCTGGTGTTTTCTGCTGGCAACGTATAAGGGCTGGAAGGAGTTGTTTACATCCACAAAAAGCTAACTTGTTGACCAGCACTGTAAAAAAAAAGAAAAAAAAAAAAAGTTGAAATCCACAGTTGCAACATTTTACAGATATAACAGGTTTAAATAAATAAATATATTTCAGTAACGATATAATGTTAATATGCCAACCTCCTGAAATACTATATATATATATATATATATATATATATATATATATATATATATATATATATATATATATATATATATACTGTATATACATATATATATATATATATATATATACATATATAAATTTTTTTTATAGTATACTGACCACCACTTTCAAGGTGGTGAACATGACACTACAATAATGCAATAAACAATAATTTAACAACATAAGATAAGCATAATAAATACTGTAATATTTGCAATTTTTAGAAGTGAAAAAGGTCACATTAAAATATATAGTAAAACCCCCAAAATTTTACTGTTTTTTTTCTTTTTTTTCTTTTTTACTTTTACTTATCATTTATGCACATTAGGATTTAATGTTACATCTAATGTTGTTTAATTTTTATTGTATTATTTTAGTGTTTACCACCTGTTTTTGTTTGTTAGTGTGTTATAAAGGTACAAAACAGGTATTAGTATTTTAATATTGATATATTAACATTATATCACTTAATGAAATGTTTTTTTTTTTTACTGTACATTTTAAAATCTGTAAAATGTAAAATGTCGCTACCATATTTTGACTTTTTTTTTACTCTAAATGCCACAGAATTTTGAAACATTGTAAGAAGAAACATTACATTATTTCAATTAAAAACAATCAAAAGTGTGCTGTTAAAAACACAATTCTGCTAATGTCAATTTACAGTTTTTTTTTTACACAATATTGTAATATCCTGAGAAACTCTTAAGTTAACAGTTTTTTTATTATTATTTTAGCATTTGTAATGGGATAATTTGTCTTGGATTCAGGAATCTGAACTTTAAAAACAATCTGAATTTAAACAGATAATCCTCCATTTGGTAAAATTCTCCATCACAACACATTCAGCACTCTTTTACTGTTGAAGTTATGATCATTTGTTTTTTACAGTGAGGCTATTAAAGCAAACTAATGCCATTTTAAATAGCCTATATCATAGTTAAGTTGCTCATAATGAGAGCAGTGCTGAGAAAGGTCACTCAGCGAGTCCCAAATGAGATATGCATTAAAGGTTCTTTCATTTGAAATCTTCCAGAGGACGGTTATAGCGCTTTAGCAATCTAATAGTAAAATGCAGACAGATACCACTAGTCAGCAATGCTTCCGATCATGTTTTTGAACTCATCCTTTTCTGTAGAAAAGTGATATGATCCTGTTCACCTCCATGCGCTGACTCATCTTTTTCCTTCACTGAAGTCTCTCTCTGTTTCTGACTTCAAAGCCTGACTGCAGCCGTATAGCGTGGGCTGTGAAGGGTGCATATAGGAACACACACTGGACACTGCGGCCGAGTTGGTGTTTTGAGTCAGAATGAAGTGCACTGACTGCATCACATTTTTCCTGAGCAACCAAATAACTTCTGCTGTACTATTCCTGTCTCCATTGAAACCCATGTTAATACAGGGTAAAGAGAGCGAATGCATTACAAGAGACTTTTTGAATGCTACAGAGAATAAAAATGAGCGCAGGGTCAAGCTGCCACAATAACAGCAATAAACTGAAGAGAATTCCTGGAAATGACTTGTTTTCAGCACCAGAAAAGAATGTCTGGGCAGAGAGTTGTTTTATAAGGTTTTATAGGCAAAGTTTTATTGTTGCACATAGCATTACCTCCAATTTACGAATGGGTAAAAAATGCTGATGACCCAGCACAATTAGAATTAGACTTTAGTAAATGCAGTGCTTTGGTGCACGTTGTAACTCAGCACTTAAGTAGTTTCTCCAGCACTGCTTGAGGATGTTTCTGAAACTCTTCATTCATTTAGGAGTTTCTATAGTTTGGCAAATCCTGGCGACAACATGAAGGAAAGTAATGGGTCTGCTTTGGGAGGAAAGTGAAAATGGAGATTAAACACAATTTTTTCAAGTCTCTTAGTAGACTTGTAAGTAAACAAAGGATAAGAATCGTGTTGGCTGTGAACAACACGATAAATCTTTTTAACGAACAATACACTACATTAATTATTTGAGCTACACTCTAAAAAGCATTCATTTCATTTGTTTATTTTTTAGCTTATAAACATAACTGTGTGCATCAAGCTTTTTGAGTTATCAAAGTGAACCAACAAACTACTGTACACTGAATTGGAGGAACTTCATTTGTAATACAATCACAAAATCTTAAGTTGATGATTACTCAAAAAATATCAAGTTGTCCCAACTAATTTCAACATGATTGGTCACTGGAACCAATTAATCTGATCTCTTTCAGTTCAAATTAACAGCACACAGCATGCTTAACGTGACTAGATGTAAATTTAATAAACAAGTAAGATATTACTTGTCACTGGCATTAGCAGGCATTGTAATTTATACCTAAACAACCTAACCATGAGCACTACTCAAAACAATGGTAAACAAAAGCTTCAACATAAAACTATTTTAAAAGTCTAACATAACAGCATTGATCACATCTTTCACTTTACTATCCTTATTTTTCAGTGTGGAAGAAAGCCGTTTTCTGTGAATGTGCGAGACATAGGTTCATTAGCCGCTGTAGGGAGATAACAGTAAAACTGTTGGAACTACAAACCAGTGTGTTCATAATTAAGATAGTACATTAAAATAATATGGTAAGACACACCAGTTTGCAATGTCAAACAGAAAAAGAAGCTGTTTTGTACAAAATAGCTGGGAGACAGACACATTAAAGTGCTGAGATTTTTGAAAATGATCTTTCATGCAGTGTGTAACATAGCTCTAAGTGAATGAAAACATCCTGCAAAGTTTTAAATCTGAAAGTGCATCGTGTATAAAGTTATTGACTCTCAAAAGAAAGTTGACTCTGAATCATTGAAACTAGTCATTTTAAAACGAATCCCAAGCCATTTCATGAAGTCAAACATATTGCCCGCCCACTTGTTGGGAAAACTTGATTTTCAGATTGGTCTGAATGAAAATGCTAATTTATTCTTTGCCACTAGGTGCCGCTTTATGAGCATTAAAAGCTCACAAACACTGCTTTAAATGAAACCGACCAATCGGACCAATCACTGCAGATTAGCGTCACACAAAGGAGGGGTTTGGAAAAATCCCAAAGTGAACCGTTTGGGAGTCGTTGTACAAATAAGGTAAAAATAAATGCATATTATAAGAAAATTAAAGTGTTTTTTTTAAGTTTTTTTTTTACCTTGCATGCATGTCAACCTGTTGTTGGGGACTCCCGAAACCAAAATATGAACATTTCATAACCCATAATAGGGGCACTTTAACTTTAACCAATGCGGGAACCTCACTGCTTGGTGGATCTCACATTGGGTCCCGGTGGGTCATAATACACACAAATGTCTCTTTACAGTGACTAGTTAATGCAATTTAGTTTCAGTCAATAATCTTACAAAATACAAGAGTTGAATCAGACTTATTATCTATTGACCTTTTGTTCATTTCATACTTCCATGACACTTTCAACATTAAATAAAAATACTGTACGAAGAAAAACAAGTTTACTGGGGCAGTTTTTAGGCATTTTATGGAGTTTTATGTATCAGTATGCCTTTAAAAAAAGAGCAGACTATTTGGTTAATTTCCTCAGTAAATATCTATCCACAGTTAAATTAAACATCTGTATACCTTGCATTAATGCATATCTTCATCCTATATACTTGTGTGTCTGTTAACTTCATCTTATGTTTTCTTCTTGATTCCTTGGTTTTATGTGGAAAACAGAAGCATGCTGAATGAACTCTGATGTGAATCTCTGGTTTCTACAGCTCTGATAAGTAATAAATAACATAATGTGCTGCCAATGTTTAGCTTATTATAAGAAAAACACAAGAACACAGTGTTTATCTCTGTTGGCATCTGCAAGGCGTCTGTTACACTGTGCTGTTATTGAATGTTATTGAGGGCACCCACCGGCTGAAACACAAATTGGCACCCATGGTCCCCTGAATGTCTTTTTACAGTGTTAATGGCAGTTTTGAACATTAACTGGTCACTTGCTTGTGTAATGATGTAGCCTTTAGAAAGGGTCACTGAAAAAAAAAACAGTGAACGAATCGGGAATCAATAGTGGAATCAAAGTCCCCGCTGCTAACCAGACTGGTCCTGCTATCCGGTTATCATTGTTTAATGCTTGCTCAGAAATGTTTGTATGTGTTTTATGGATTTTAAAGCATCTAAAGTCACAGACAGTTGCCTGTGTGTCACAAAAGAGCAATGCATTCATGTACATATTTCTGAAGCAACATGCACATTCAAAAGTCTTGGCATTTACATTAGATTCAGAACGACCTAAGTGTATTTGTGTGTTGTAGCGAGGCTATATATTTATGCAGTTTTTAAATTGCTGATTTGAGCTTGTTACCATAAATTGACCTTTGCCAAAAAGATTAATATGTATTATGCATTCTATATTATAATTCTGCAATGTAATGATCATTTCATTAGCACTTACAAGGAAAATCCAATAAAGAAGCTCATTGATATGAGCTAAAATCAATAATGGTAATTAGCAAATTAGCATTTTAGTAAATGAGCACTGCATTTGTTATTCCGTCTTGCTGTATAGTGGAGGAGGATGGTGACGCTTCAGCACTGAAACACTCAGGATTCGGTTTTCTTTATTTAAAGCACTGCAGATCACAGTCTGTGGTAGATCACCAGGTTTTGGCTTAGAAAGCACAACAGAAATTCTGCGCAAGGTCACAGAGGTGCATTGTGGGTATGATATACCTCATGAGCCTTTATTCAGCACTTTGTACTGCCTTGTAAGTTATTTTCAGATGACATTTGAAGATGATAGTAAGATACTGTCTGTTAACTTCAGAACCAGTTTAGTACCACGGTTCTCTAATGTGATTGAACAGTAGCTTTTCAAAACTACTGTAATTGTGTATATAGCTGAAATTTAGTAAAATATATGGGTAATTCTGTAATTTAGGGTGTATTTCATATGCATCATATGCAAAACTAATTATATATTTTCTATCAATGCTTTTTTTTCAGAAATATCATGTTTTATCCATTAAAAAAGTGATCTCACACATATATTTATTCACCCTGTTTTTCAGTTTGCTTGGAATTGTCTTTATGTCTTTTAAATTGAAATTTTTGCAATGCCCTCTTTTTAGCTCAAAATGATGAATAAAAAGTGTTAAAGTCAAAATGATCTTTAATATATTTATTTTTACAATCCATATACCTCAGAAAAAATAGAAAAATAAATTGAATTTTCTAAATAATATATATATTTTCTAATAATATTATATATAATAATAATAATAATAAATATTCAATTTTACTCATATCTACAACAAATTCTGCCATGCTACTAACCAAACACCCCTCTGAAAACAGATAAATACAATAAATACATAAAATAAGATTATAATTTAATTTAATTAAAATTGTAGAAATTGAATAAGTTTTATCAAAAAACCATGTAACCAACATCATGTGATGTTATTTCCTTCTGCATTGGATGTTTTGAGCACATTATGGTAAATGTCCTCTTTAAAAAAAAAAAAAAAAAAAAAAAAAATATATATATATATATGATCTGTTGTCATGGAGTAAATTCATTGCCCTTCAGGCTACAGTGGGTACATTGTTATGATTTGCAATGTTTTTAGTATTTTAAATCATGTAAGTATTAAAATTTGAGTTAGCCTGATCAGAAAAATAGTATATTTATACAAGGTCTGCGATTGAAATTATGAGTAAGAAAAAAGTCTACAACCTAGTACCTGTAATACAGTTTGCCCATAACATAGTTGACAAAGTCACCATCAGGGAAAGCATATTTTCTTTGCAATATTGAAGTGATGTTTAATGATTAAGCTTGACAACTAGCAGATAATGTGCACTGATAAAATATATCCGCTGAAACCAGTAGATGTCTTATTTAAAAAAGCATAATGTTTTAATATTTTTCCTGATGTCAAATGTACCCTATATTATAGAAGGACTCATATATTAGGAATATCACACCAACTCATGTTCATTTTCATGCTGGTTTTCCCTTTAAGGTCAAGTGCTGTCATGAAACCACTAGAAGAGAATCTTGCTGAGCAAGTTAATTGAAGACAATATGTTTACCTGAAAAAAAATGTATAGCAGGTTTAATGGCACATACCTGAAGGCAACTCTATCACCCCCTTGAGAACTGTTTTCATTATATTCATTTATTTATTTATTTAAAGGAAAATGAGAGCACTGAATTGCAATGCATTTGCTAAACATTCATGCATACTGCTGTGTACTCGCATGAAGTTTGTTTCTGGCTTACTAATCTAGTAGTTTTAGCCCAGTTTAACACCACATAACTACTGTATTGCTATAGTTGACTCCTCAAACTTGACAAGCGGCATTTGCATGGTAAAATGTTTGTGATGCTCCTCAATTTTAAGATGCTTTAAAAAAAACAAAAAAAAAAAACAATTGCTAAATGACTAAATATAAGATGCACATCCACTCCACTGAATTCTATAGATTTCCTCCCATAATAAAGGCAGAAAATGGTAGAAACATCAACCGACTGTGTCTGTGCATGAATATCAGCCAACGTTTCACCTTTTAATCCATATTTAATTTTCATGATCAACGTTGAAATGAATGGGAATGCTAAAGGCAAGCTTTCCCCAGGTATTACAGACCTGAGTAGTGCACATATGATTAGTGTATTAACATAAACCACCCTTGGCTTTATATGTTATCTACATCAGTAATTACACAGTGCTTTCCCCTTTTCCCTTCAGCAAGCTACAGAAATCCTTTCCACCAGAGATATTACAGCTTATTAAGGAGTGTTGTTTTGATCAGAATCGCTCTCTTTGCTACAGGCTAACGGTCATCCATGCCTGTTCGGCTGTCTTTGTCTCGAGTCTGTGGGAGAAAGGCTGAAGACTTCCAGCAATGGCCGCAGGGTGCAGGTAGATCAAAGTGCGTGTCTGCGGGGAGCGTACTGTGAAATTCACAACGTGACAGCAGAGCCTGGGTCTCGTCCTCCTGTTCCTTAACACTCATTTTAAATCCCTCATCCTCCTGATCAAAGTGTGGACCTGTGGACCCAGAGAAAACCCCTACAGCCCAAGGAAAATGTTATCGCAGGCCAGATTTGAGAGGGGGAATTGTAAGAGGATTGGCAGCTAAACGGCTTACCCAGATTCATCATGAAATAATCAAGTGCGGTTAGAACGTTGTTCTTTTCTTCTTTCCATTGACAGAAATCAGGATGTGACCAATGCTTTAAACTATTTCAGAGCTGAGAGGCATTTTGTTCAATTGTGTTACTGGCAGTGAATACAAGTGCCCATAATGGACCATTTGTGATTAGAAAATTCATAAAAAACATTTTTAAATTTCAGTAAAAGATGTCTCTTTTGCTCACTAAGGCTGCAATCATTTAAATAAAAATACAGAAAAAAAAACACTAATATTGTTACAATTTAAAATACGTGTTTTCTATGTGAATATCTGTTAAAATGTAATTTATTGCTGTGATCAAAGCTGTATTTTCAGCATCATTACTCCAGTCTTCAGTGTCACATGATCTTCAGAAATCATTCTAATATACTGATTTGCTGCTCAAGAAACATTTCAGATTATTATCTATGTTGAAAACAGTTGTGCTGCCCAATATTTTTATGGAAAGCAGTAAAAACATTTGTAATAAACAACCATTAATAATTGAATACAACTGCACTGTGTTGTGGGATATTAGTGGGAATAGAGTTGCTTCATTTGAAGTCTGCATTAGTGTTTCTTTTGTCTGGAAACTTGAACCTTATTTAGTTTTAATTAATTTTCTTTCACCCAGAATAATAGGGTTGTGAAACATAATTGCACTGTTACGTGATGAAAATAATTTAAACAATATGATTGACTTTTAAGACTGATAATAATTTGCAATTGACAATATATTGGGCAGTACTGTATGTTACAGAAGATAAATAATATAATATTTTATAAGCAATTATGTTTACAGGGGTGTTTGCAGTGCTATTGTTGGTCCACTTTGTTGCTATTGTTTGTTTCTTCATCAGATTTGGAGAAATGTGTCTCTGCATCAGTGTCTCAGCAATGGATGCTCTGCAGTGAATGGGTGCCGTCAGAATGAGAGTCCAAACAGCTGATAAAAACATCACAATAATCCACAAGTAATCCACACCACTCCAGTCCATCAGTTAACATCTTGAGAAGACAAAAGGTGTGTGTTTGTAAAAAAAACAAAACAAAAAAACAAAAATCTATCTTTAATACATTTTTAACTTCAAACCATTACTTCTGGCTAAAATAGTCCCTAATCCATAATAGCGCTTCCTCCAGTGAAAACGTCCATCTCCTGTTGTCTCTGACTTTAAAATCCAGCCACATTTTTGTTTAGAGCTGTTTTGGACTGTTTTGGCTTATAAACGGTGCTTGATCTGTGCAGATTTCTCTCCTGATTCAGACCAGAACACTTTTTCACTGGAGGAAGAGTTAGTAAGCATTTTAATGTATTTGTTTCAAGCTTTAGTCTTCTCAAGATGTTAACTGATGGACTGGAGTGGTGTGGATTATTGTGATGTTTTTATCAGCTGTTTGGACTCTCATTCTGACGGCACCCATTCACTGCAGAGCATCCATTGGTGAGACAGTGATGTAGTGCTACATTTCTCCAAATCTGATGAAGAAACAAACTCATCCTAATCTTGGATGTCCTGAGGATGAGCACATTTTCAGTTTTCAACTTTCATTTTTGGGTGAACTATTTCTTTAAGTGCAAGCATTATTATGTGGATGTCTGTATTGTATTGAATTGTACAACTAGAACTGTAAAAATAATTGTGAAAATACAGTGAGCAGGAATATACTACTACTATTATTATTATTATTATATTTTTATTATTATTTTTTTTTTACAGTGCAGAAGTAAACACTAGCAGGGTAAACAGTGCAGATGACATAAATATGTTTAAAATAAAACCACACACCCTGCTTTACAAATGAAGAGATTTTCCTCATAAAAAATAGATTTTGATTATTGTTTTTCAAAATTCAAATGTTATCAGTGCTAAGGATGATGATTTTCATTGCTGTAAATAGCAGCAGTGTTGACTTGTTTGCTAGCTTTCCCTTTCTAAATAAATTGGAAATACTTGTGAACTCGTCCAGTGCTTTATTCTTCAAGTACATTTACATTTCTATTTCCAGTGTGTCTCTGAACAGGCTTCTATCAATCCAATCAATCAATGTCAAAGTTCAGTGGTTTCTCTCCCTCTGGAAATGACTGCAGCAGCTGCCGCATCTGTTCCTCAAATACTGACTGAAGATTTCAGAGCCTTTGCAAGTCCGTCACTCAATATTGGTGTGATCTTTGGGAATAAATCTGAAGGAGATCCGGTGTGATGGTGAATACATCAAAGAGATCCCGTTAGCTGTGTTTCTGATGGTCTTGGCTGGATAGCCATTGAGCACTGCTGGAGATTCTACCGTTTGGCAGACGTTTTCTTAGAGCATTTTCTTCATTTTTTTTATCTACATTATAAAACAGGTATTGACATTTTTGTTAAGAGCTTTCCTTTCAAAACATTTGTCTGAGGAGAAGAGTAAGGGAATAAAATGTATTCACAAATCAGTCTTTTGTAGTCATAATTGCCTGTTGTGTGGTCCAAAATAATTCTGTCCTGTTCCTCCCTTATCAGCTCGTGTCTGCTTTATTTAACGTGTGTCTGTGTTGACTTCAAACAACTAAATCAAGTTTTGATTTTAGATGAATGTGTGACAGTTTGTTATATGAAAAGAATACATAACAGCAAGCATGAGAAACAAAAGGATGAAAGTAAGCTTAAAAAAAGATAGAAATGGAAAATGTTGGCATAACATGACATGCCTGCGCAGTCAGTGGGGCATCCAGATGAATTCATCCATTTCATACTCATGCATTCTGTGTATCAGATCACTTAGTTGCAGGATTTGTTTATTTTCTTCTGCTTAATCAATGTGACCTTTGACCTCAGGAAGCAGGATCTGCATGTGCATTATTGTGTTCGGTTGATTTCTGCTCCGAGCGGATGCTCCTGTGTGTTTGTCTGCTTACCTCCTGCCTGCCTCCATACTGCCTCTGCTCTTCTCATCCTGTCCTCTGCAGTGAGACCAGGATGTAGACTTTCCAGAGAGCTGCGAAAGACACTGATCGAAAACTGCATTCTTTATAACACATCAAGAAACAGTAGCCATATTCATCACTGAAGCTAAATGAGAGTTTTTAGTGAGGAGGAGGGAACAGAGAAGTGTGATAGTCCAGTGTGTCCTAACATTTCTGCTGAGGACATGCAGAGCATTTCAGTAGTTTATTCATTTAATTGAGTTACTTTGTGGCATTCACAGAGAAGTATTAAAGAACTTTACAGTGTGGCAAACTTGACATAATGTCTATAATCTATACTACTACTACTTTTACCACTACTACTCCAACAACTACTAATTGCTGTTGTTATTGTTTAATAATAATAATAAGCTATATAAATTATAAACTATAAATAATAATAATAATAATACAACTACCTTACTAACTATTAATAAGCAGCAAATTAAGAATTTGAATCAAAAGATGTAGATTGTTAGTAGTGAGAATTGGACCGAGGATAATGTAAAATAAATCATGATCAAGTATATTGTATTATAGATGAATTATAGATGTAGTCTTACAGTATATGTTCCTGAAGGGTTTGTTTTGTGATGATGACTGGCTGACAACATTTATTTATTAACTACTTTCCAAATTAATTAATAAATTGACATGAAATATTAGTTATTTTTTATTTGAAAACAAAGAAGTTGATTATAATACAAGAAAACAATGTAACAATGTAAGAAAACAGTCAATCATACAGTTTAGTGAGCAGCCACTGTATGAAAATATTTTATTTGCAAAACATGACTGACCAATCAGAATCAAGCAGTGCCAGAGATCTGTGTACAGTAATACATCGGTTTGATTAGACAGACACAGACTCCATTATCAGACTGCAGTGGCCAGACCATAAATATAATGGGAAACTCAACAGCGTCTTGTGTGTCCAGTGTTCTCTGCTGAACTCTTTTCAGGCTGGCAGTGAAGACACTACAGTACTGATGGTAAAATTGCTGGCAAATCTTTGTGTGGGTTTGATAAGCCGCACTAATCCATCTCTGCCTGTTTGGACCATGTGCTGCTCCCGGTGTGTAAGCAGAGACCAGATTAGGATCAAAAAACATGATAACATCCGGCACATTCTATATTACTGACCCCCACTTCATGTCAGATTAATTTCGAGGGCATTTCAAGCTGTCTGTGTGATGGAATTGCTGTGCTGAATTTCCTAGACTGAATTACTTTTCTGAGGCTCAGAGTGGAGCTCCTGCAGAGCCTTTATAGGGTTAAAAAGAGATGGATGCTTTATGTACTTGTGCTTCATTCTGAATTTCATTTCTGAATTGCAATTCAGTTTCTGTATAAAAAGTACATTTGAATTGAGGATTGAAAACAGGATGCATATTTACATTTGAATGTAAATGGGATTAAAATAATCTGAAATAATAATCTGAAATAACTTCAATAAGTATATATATATACAGTATATGTGTGTGTGTATATATATATATATATATATATATATATATATATATATAATATATATATATATATGTATATGTATGTGTGTGTGTGTGTGTGTGTGTGTGTGTGTGTGTGTGTGTGTGTGTGTGTGTGTATGTATAGTACACCACTTTTCCAGTGGTGCGATATTCTAGTTATAACATAACTCTGACCATTTCACCGTTTGTATCACTTCGCTTGCAGTATTTCTCACAGCGAATGTCATGGTGGATGCCATTTGATCAAATCAAATAATTTTTATAAATAATAGTTTTTGTGTTACTGAATGTAGTTTTAAGAGTTTTTTTAGGTGAAAATGTAGTTGTTTGGACTTCAAATATGCGGTTTGTTAGTAAAGATAACGTCTATTTAAAAATTTGCTTCGATGTTTACGGAGATATGACCTCCAGAGCGTCAGCGGTCATTCAGCACTCAAGAACCCGCCGAGAGCAGCCTCACTTCAGCCAGATCACCGCCAATAAAATGATTAAAGTTCTATTTTGACCCCTATGGTAGGTGTTTTTTTTACTTCCATAATATTTGAGGGAGGGGGCACAACAATAAAATCCTGCTTGGGGCACCCATTTGGCCAGCAGCGGCCCTGATAAAAATGTCTCCACGATCTGCTTTTGAAGAAATGTCGTTGTATCTTGCTACAGAGCACATTCTATCAGCTGCAGTTCTGGCCCGCCGTATCAATATACTGTGCCACATACATTCACATCAGTAAGAAGATATTTTGAAGAAGGTAGAAAACCAAACAGCTGCTGGTCCACATTGACTTTGACAGTATCGGGAACACTGTGGACCAGCAACTGTTTGGTTTTCCACCTTCTTCAAAATAGCGTTTATGTTTAGCAGAAGAAGGAAACTCAGGTTTAAAACTAATTTTGAGTGAGTAAATGAAGGTATAAAAATAAAACACTAGCCTATTTTAATTATTGGGTGAATTATTCCTTTAATGTTAATAAAACACCAAACACAAAGAGAAAAATCACTAACTACTCTTGACTGAAAAACTTTAAATCAGTTTCTTTAATATGAATCAATCTATATAGTGTTTTATTTTTATATTTGTTCATTCAGTTTCTTGAAAGCTCCTGCTAAATACACCTATTGTAGCTACCTGAAAATAAAACACGGTTTATTTTATTTGTATATTATGTGTATTTGTAATGTGTATCTTTGTTCTAATTTTTTAATAACAAAGATAAAATAATGACAAAGATTTTTATCTTCACCCACTTTGGCCTAAATATCTGCCATACTTTTTTAATTTTTGTTTATATTTTGTTACTTTGAAAGGCTTTGTCTTTATAATAGAGAAATTAGTTTGGCTGTAATGCTCAAACAGCTTGCAAAATAGAAAAAACAACACGACAAAAAATTGTGATAAAATCGTGAATCGTGATACCCCTAGCTGAGGGGGAATCGTGACCCCCCCGGTCCGCGATTGTGCCCTCGTAATGCCATTTCACCCCTGCCCCTCCGGAGGCCTGTGCACGCAGTGAAAACTGTGGAAGAACTGATGACGGCACGCTTTGATCTTCAGCTGACCAATCAGCAGAAAGGGGTGTTTAATTCCTGCCCACATGTAGAAATTGAATATTCAAGCTGTTTATTCATTCTTCTATCCCTGAACGAAGAACTAAAATTTAAGCTGAATTCTCGTTTTTCGTTTAAAAAAAAAAAAAACGGAAAAGGAGCCGTTTTTTTTATTTTTCTACTCTCAATATTTAATCAAAAAACAAATGGACGAATGATACACGGATTAATGTGAGTTCAGGGGATGAAGGTGGTTATGATTAGATAAGTTGGTGTGACACTCAGCCTTCACGTCTAGATGATGGAGATTATCACATCTGATGAATGCATATCCTGTTTCTCAGGTCGCTATACTGTAATCTCTCCTGTCAGACAAGGATTTATCACTGGGGCACAGATGAATGTTAATGTCCCCAGTTGTCCCTATATATATTAGGCATGAATATGGATGAAGAAGATCCACAAGAAATTACAGCTTTTTTTTTCCTTCACTTTTTAACATTCCTTTAAATAATTGTATGCCATGCTTCAACGCTAGCAGCTTCAGAGTAGCCGACTATACATGAGAGAGATTTGTTCAGGAGTTTAAATGTGACAGTCAGTCCTCTGCTGTCGGCTCATAGCACTTTTGCTCTGTGACCGAATTAGCCGAGGAACTTGCTGGGAGCCGGCAAACTGTCTATGTCATCCATAAGTGGGTCAAATATAGTGTAAATCCAGTTCCAAGGCCCACAATGTCTGTAAGCTCAGTCAGGTGCATCATGGGTAACTGGACGTAGCAGCTGATAACATCAGCATCTGTTTGCACATAGAGGCCTGCATTTAGGCTTAGTAAGATTGACGTTTTTCATCACTATGAGAAATTATGTTAATAAATACATAAAATATGATTATGCAAATAACATTTTATGCATAAAAATGAGTTCTTCCTCTGTAAATTATTAATCATTGACCTATAAGCAGCCGTTCACTGAAGCTGTGTCTGCTAAACTCTGCAGAAGCGCCACTGTTTCCGATGAATTTTAACATCCATCATTCACAAAGTTGTACTTCCCTGTTTACATATATTTCAAAATATTATATTTCAAGTTAATAAATAAACAGTTAATTAGCAGATGTAATCGTAATAATTGATACAAATAATATAATAAATAATACAATTATAATTAATAAACAACATACAAACAATTTATAACAAATATTTTTTTTTTACAATACATAAGAAAATTAATGGAAATTCACAGAAATGTATTAAAAGCTAGGTAAAACAACAACAACAATAATAATAATAATAATAATATTTTGAAACAACTGAGCAAACTGGCTTCCCTATATCTGAAGTATGAATAAAGCATATGAAAAATAAATTCCCAATGGACAATTGTATATACTGCATGCAAAATAGCATTAACCTACATTATGAAATGCTATATAAATGCTAGTTCATGGTACATTACCTAATGTGCATGAATTGAACCTAAAGTTGAAGCGTATGTTAACAAAAGTCCTCAGATTGCTTCTAGGCAATCCTAAAAGAGAGCTTGATAAATGAGAAACATTTCAAACGCTTCATCTAGTGGCTACTTGTTTTATCACAGCAAGGCACATAGCAGCACTGGCATGATGTACCAGTTTTGAATGATGATAATATTTCCCCCAAACTCACTCATCACTCCAGTTCCTAAGAAGTCTGTGCCCTTCCTTGACCTTCATAAAATCATCCACGATGAGAATGGTGCAGATACAGCTCGCTCATCATGACCAGCTATTATACAGTGATAATGCTGACATGCATTTGAACAGGGAAATCATATCAAAAACATTATGCAATGTTTAGGTCTTTTTTTCAGGATTCCTGCACCCATTTTTTTGCCTTGGCATCTAATGGCAGCTTCATTCAGACCTCTATTTATGTGCAAGAATTGAGTGTGAAGAGAAGCTGAGAGACATTAATTCCCCTGGCATGGAAACTCATCAGGGAGAATAATTGAATGGCTTGTCGTTTCTCAGATATATGGGTCAGAGCTGCCAGGTATGCATGCCTGCAAATCCTGTGTGAACAAGACAAAATAGACTTCCATTGGATTTGAATTGTTACTCTGGGATGTTTTATTAAATATCACTGTTTCAGGAAATGAAGCGAGGCTTGTTCTGTATTTTATCTTCTCCACTTCTCTCCTAGCAATGGCATGATTCATAATTTCTAAGATAAGTATTAAAAATACATGCTCTCTTACAATAAACAGCACAGCTATTGGATATGCTACATTTGCATTTATTCATTTAGCAAATGCTTTTATCCAAAATGACTTGCAAATAAGGAATACAACAACATAAGTGATTCATAAGATGAAAAGGGCTGCAATGCAAAGTTTCAAAATTGCTCAGAGAAGTATAGCCTGGAACAGAGACGAATGTGAGACACAGGAAAACAATGTAATATATATGTTTTAAGAGTTTTCCCTTATGACAGTGCATAAACAACTGGGAGTGCTCACAAAAGTGATATGTCATTTCTTGAAGGCAGCAAGGGACAGTCTTGGGTAAATGGAGGATATACAGCAAGTGGGGGGCAATAATTGCTTAAAATATTAATAATAATAACTGACAGAGCAAAAAATGAAAAACAAACAAACATCATGGAATGTGAGCTACATCTAAATGATCTACAATCTCTAAAGTAACACTTAAGAATGTCTTTTTCTCTCCCTCAAGCTCATCATTGAGCTCTTAAAGTGTGACTGTTATAAAACGACATGATGAAAAGTGCCTCCACATCACTGAGACCGGCTGATTTCCCTGTCAACTGTAAAAAGCCCACCTGTTCGTAACTGTTCTGCAAAACTGTCTTCATTGGGTCAAGCTGGTTGAAAGAGACAGACTAATGATAAAGTGCCTGGAACCAAGCATTTGTTGACAAATGGTCTGGCTGACTGTAAACAGCCAGTAACAAATAAAAGCTTCATGAATCATGCATTTTACTGTATTATTATAGTTATTATATTTGAAGCAATATTTTTGAAGCATTCTTGTTGATAATGTTATGTAATGTAAGTGAAAATGATTTTCAATATGCTCAAACCTTCAAATGTTGTAAACATTACATGGACCTGTACTAACAACATTAGTTAACCTGAACGTAGTTCTAAAGCATTTATCTTATTAATTAATATTAGTTAATCTCAACATTTACTAATACATAATTAAAATTCTGTAGTAAGCATTACTTGGACCTGGACCTGTCAACATTTTCCATTCTCTAACTCAACAGAGATTCAGCAATACACAGACTGACCATAAATACTGAGCACTTACCAATTCAAACTTTTAATAACATTTCTGTTTTCAGAGACACCATGATATTAAATGGACTGGAGCATACATATACTAATGATATCATTTTACAATATGGTTCCATTTATCAACACTGATTGAATTATCTGTACAGTTTGTATGTGCATATGTTTAAACTGTATTTATCTGTATTTAAACGTCTACTGTCAAGGTTCAAGGGTTCAAGGTTCTTGTTTATTTGTCACATACACAATCATACAGGGTATAATCAGTAGTGAAATGTAGGTTCACTACAGTAGGTCAGTGTTTAATGTTAACTGTATTCACCAAGGGTCTGAGAGTTATGCAATTTCAATTCTCTGTATGTATGTGCTATACATGTGGAA
>JALXFT010000614.1:0-21003 GCA_023376895.1 Aspiorhynchus laticeps
ACTTTATTTTATATATATATTTTTTTTAATGATTAAAATACAAAAATATAAGAATATATATATTAAATATATATAAATTTCAAGAAATATAAAATAAAAATTAAATAATTGTATTTTTAATTTATTTTTTATTTTTAAACAATTGTATAAATGTAATTGTAACATTTAAAAAAATACATAAATATACACTACTTTTCAATAGTTTAGCTCAGTGTAATTTATTTTGAAAGAAATTCATATTTTTCTTCAGCAAGGATGCATTAAATTAAAAGTGACAATTTTACATAAGATTTTTTATTACAAATAAATGCTGTTTTTTGAGCTTTCTAATTATCAAATAATCCTGAAAAAAATGTATAATGGTTTCTACAAAAATATTATTATAAGTATATTAGAAAGATTTCTGAAGGATCATGTGACACTGAAAATTCAGCTTTGCATCACAGGAATAAATTTAAGTTTAAAACATATTCAAATATAAAACAATTAATTTAAATTGCATTAATATTTCACCATTTTACAGTTTGCACAGTTTTTTGATCAAATAAGTGCAACCTTGGTGAACATAAGACTTTCAAAAATATAATTATACCAACCCCAAACTTTTGAACAGTAGTGTATATATTGCGGAAATAGATTAAAAATACAAAAATGTGAAACTAAACTATAAACTAAATTATAATATATAAAATAAAATGTATAAGTAATTAAATGTTAAACTAAATCAAATATATAATTAAAATAAAACTAAGGTCCCATGACTTTAATGATTAAGTTTAACATTTTGAGTGTGGGGGGAAAACAAACAAACAAACAAACAAAACCACACTTAATTTGATTGACACCCACATCTGAGCCAATGAGATTCAGATCCGCCCACACGTGTGTATGTGTGTGTTTCTTGCCTGGAGGTGCTGCTGTGCCGGCGCTGGGATTGAGTGAGCTCCTCTAGCAGCAGGATGGGGCTGTGAAACACTCTTCCACTCTTCCTCACCATCCTCTGCCTCATCGCAGTCAGAGAGCTCCACTCGTGCACGAATCGCACAACCTGACACACACACATACACACAGATGCGTTTCAAGAAATCTGATGAAACAGTACTTGAAGATCCCGTCACACACACACACACACACACACACACACACACACACACACACACACACACACACACACACACACACACACACACACCTGTCTCCTGTTCTCACTGTGATTGAATTCTGGTGGCAGTTCCTCCCAGTTCTGCAGTCTGATATCCAAGGGAATGAAGTTACTGTGGAGCGGGAGGCCCTCCTGTAGAAACACACACACCAAACTCAGTTCTGAGCAACCATATATACTGAATATTTACAATATATTTAATATTTTATTGACAATATAAAATTAACCAGCATTGTGAGCATTGCACTTTATTTGAACTGTTTTTATTTGACGTTTCCTCAAGACTCTGCTGGTGGTCTAGTTTCAGGCTCTGTGCTTGTGCCGATATTGTTTTGAAATTTGATTCATTTCTGTGAATCGGTTCCTTTAAATTGCCAGTTTCAGTGAATTTGTTCAAAATGATTCAATGAATCATTCCTGTCATCACTCAAAAGAGTTCATAGAAATATCTGTGGGGCATCTGACAAGTTTTAAAATGTTTCAGTAAAATGTAAGTACAGTAAGTAAAGTAAAATGTTGGTGCACATACATAAAAAAAGATTAAATAACTATATTTAGCAAATAAGGAAAAAGTCAGTTATTTATGAATATATAAATATAAATAGCAGATATTGCAAATATAGCTAAAAGTGATCAACTAAATCAACACATGACTAACAACCACAGATAAAACCGATGAAATATATAAATATTATATTTAAATTGTCTTATTTTATATATTTATCAAATATTTTGACAAAAACAAGATATAACTACAAAATATAGAAATTAATTATTGAAACCACCTAACCAGTAATGTTATGATTCACATTCACAGCTAATGAAAATCCATAAAATATATATTTACTAAATTTAAACTTTCTTATATTTTTTAAATACTTAAAATATAAAAAATACAATTAAAACAAATTAATGTGAAATAAACAAAATCTAAAAATGTATTATAAACACACAGAGGATGAGAGGAGCGGATGATATAAACACATTTTTAATTATACGTACATACATATATAAACACACACACACACACACACACACACACACACACACAAACACAAACATATATATTAGTGGTGTCAAAATTAGCGCGTTAACGCGGGGGATACATTTTTTCAGATTAACGCGTTAAAAATATTTAACGCAATTAACGCAGGGGCGGGGCTAGGGTTGGCCACCCCATTCACAACTGCTGCCTCCGTCTCTTTTTTCTTGAAAAGGATTGCGTTTATTTAGATGCAGAACGTCTTTATGACCACATCAAACAGGAGACGTTTCAGATGCGCGCTCTAACGTCGCCTCCGCGCCAGTCGAGAGTCAAACGTGCGTGGAAAAGATACTGTGCTCGTAGCGCGCGCTCTTCAAATACACGCACAAAGGTGCCGGCGCGCGCTGTAGCCTGTATCATTTCATATCAAACAGCGAAAGAAACTACGTGCATGCAATGTCCTAGTTATGCCGTCAGTTAAGGCATGAAGTTACCAAAAAGGCGATTAAAGCTGCCTTAAAACTGTGTGCATGCATGCAATATGATATGCTTCACATTTAAGAACATGTCTCTGAAATGGTTTTCAAAACTTTCCTGAGGCACCCCAGCACTGTCTCCCTCATCTAACACCTGATTCAACTCGTCCGCTCATTAGAAGAGACTAAGACCTGAAGTAGGTCAGAAAGCAGCAGCAGCTTTTAAAGCAATAGCAGGCAAATAATAACCATCTGCTGTGATGTCTATTAATCCAAGAACAAAAAAAAAAAAGAGGAAATCAATAACGTTTATAGCTTTAAGGGGTTCATCTATATTTAATTTAGAATTTAGTGTTTGGTAACTATTAATTTTCTGTATATTTCTGCTGAAGGGCACAGGTAGCTAAATATGTCATTTATTATAATGGGTTTGTGTGAAGATTGTTTTAAGTTCACTTAAATTAGACGTTAAGTCTAATAAATGTTAAAATTGATAGCTCTCATTTATACTGTAATGCTGAATGGCTACAGTTAATGGTTAAATATTAAGAGGGAAAAACAATTTTATAGAGACATCAGTAGTATTGATATCAGTGATGCTTGCCTTCAATCATAAAAAAGATACCATTAAAGAAATACTAAAAATATACTGTCTTTATGTTGTTTGTACATTGTACATTTGAAGATTGAATGTGAAATTATTGCAATATAAAAGTATATTTAAAAACTTTAATGTTAGGTGGGATTAATCGCGATTCATTTTAGAAAAATGTGCGATTAATTAGTAAAAAAAATTTAATCGATTGACAGCACTAATATATATATATATATATATATATATATATATATATATATACACACACACAAACACACGTATACACTTAAAATTTTAAATACAATTAAAACAAAATAATGTAACAAAAGCAATATTATATATATATATATATATATATATATATATATATATATATATTAGGGCTGTCAATCGATTTAAATATTTAATCACGATTAATCACATGATTGTCATGAGTTGACTCACGATTAATTGCAAATTAATCACATTTTTATGTTCTAAATGTACCTTAAATGTACTTTAATACTCTAATCAACATGGGCATGGACAATGCGGATGCTTTATGCAAAATATGTTTATTATTAGTGAAACCATAGTCAACAGAGCATGAAGACTAGACATGTTTCAAAGGTCATAGATGTTTTTCAAAGAACTTGTTCATGTCTATTAGACACATGAAAAAAGAAATGCCAGGTACCCATTACTTCTCTTTCTTTGCACTGAGCAATTTACTTACACAAACCTGTTTACATTTTTGCAGGACAGGGCAGCTCACTTCTTCTGAACATGCAAAATGTACATTTATTATTAGATTTGTTTGCCTCTCTGTGCCCACATACTGTAATTTGATGCAGCTAAATTATCAATAAAACTGTTTTCATTGATATATTTTACTGTTTCTGTTGTCAGACAATGGAATGAATATGAAATAGTGACTGAAACGCGACCCATTGAGACTACATAACCAGCTCTCCCTTCCAAGATGTTAATCTGCACAAAAATTCTGATTTAGCCTATAATCGAGCCGTCGTCTGATGAAATCAAATAGGCTACACATAAGATAAAAACAATAGCTGTGCTGTGATTTCAGCTATACTTGCATGTTAAATTAGAGAAGCAACATAATATCTGTTTTAATTGAAAGCGCTGTTACTCTCAGCCGCTCGCTGAACAGAGCAGACGCGTAAAGAGAGAAAAAGAGAGAGAGGTGTGTGCGCAGCGGGAAAGAGAGACCTCACGCTCGTGCGGCGAGTCTCAGAATCTAAATAAGGTTTGGGTAAACCCTAAAGATTGGTCGCTAGGCGCTTTTTGATAAAAACAAAAACAAAAAGTTGCTAAAGGGGTCGGATCTGAAAAGTCGCTAAGTTGGCAACACTGTCAGCATCTCCATCCATTTCTCCAACTACGGGCTAGGCCACGGGTCAAACTGAAAATGTGCGCTGCGCATTTTTGTCAAAATTAGCGCGTTAACGCAGGCGATACATTTTTTCAGTTTGATGCATTAAAAATATTTAATGCCGTTAACGTAGGGGCAGAGCTAGGGTTGGCCACCCCACTCACAACTGCTGTGTTTCTGTCACTTTTTCTCTTGACAAGAAGTGCATTTATTCAGTCACAGAACGTCAAATGGGAGACATTTCAGACGCGCACTCCACTTCACTTCAGCGGCAGGTGCGAGTCAAACGAGTGCGGAAACGGTACTGTGCTCGCAGCGCATGCTCAATTGCACGCACAAAGGTGCTGGAACGCGCATAGCCTGTATCATTTCATATCAAAGCGCAAAATAAACTACGTGCATGCAATGTCGTAGTCAGTTAAGTCATGATGTAACCAAAAAGGCGATTAAAGCTGCCTTAAAACTGTGCATGCATGTAATATATTTTATATGAGTAACCACATTTAAGAACATGTCTCTGAAATGGTTTTCAAAACTGTCCTGGAGCAGCCCAGCACTGTCTCCCTCATCTAACACACCCTATTCAGCTCGTCAGTTTATTAATAGAGACTTTATGACCTGAAGTGTGTCAGAAATGGTAAAAAGAGTTGAGAGAAAATATGATGCGTGTCAGATCCGCGTCACGTTCAGCAGCAGCAGCTCTTAAAGAAATAACAGCCAAAATAACCTAATAACCAGCTGCTGTGATGCCTATCAATCAAATGACAAAGAAAAAAAAAGAGCTTTAAGGATTCATCTATTTTTAATTTAGTATTTAGTGTTTGATCATTTAAATTTCTGTATATTTCTGCTGAAGGGCACAGGTAAATATGACATTTATTATAATGGGTTTATGTGAAGATTGTTTTAAGTTCACTTAAATTAGAAGTTATTTTTTAAAAGTCTAATAAATGTTAAAATTGATATCTCTCAATTATACTGTAATGTTGAATGGCTATAGTCAATAGGTAAATATTGGGGGGGGGGCAATTTTATAGATAAATCAGTATTGGTATCTGGCCTTCAGTCATAAAAAAAAGATGCCATTAAACAAATATAAAAAAATATACTGTCTTTATGTTGTTTGTACATTAATTTGAAGATTGAATGTGAAATTACTGCAATATAAAAGTATATTTAACAACTTTAATGTTAGGTGGGATTAATCGCGATAAATTTCAGATTTTTTTTATTTTAATTAAGCGATTTATTAGTAAAAAAAAATTAATCGATTGACAGCACTAATAATATATATAATATATAGCGATATACAGTGAATACTGCCTGAAAAATATTAGAACACTATACCACAACTCTAATGCCTATGCCAAACAAAATATTTACATAAAAATAGTCATTAGTAATAATAAAAACATAAATCAGTGCAGTCAGAGAATCTAAAAAAGTAACACTGCTGTTACTTTAAGTGAGAAATATGAATATGAAGGAGACCCAAAGGTCGTCCCTTCAAGGTCATGATGACAACGAGCCGTGTTCATGCGAGCGGAGAGGCGTTCATTAAAGAGCTGCCAATCACGAGAACGGCCCTTACAGGCAGCGGTCCAGTTCTCCTCCACCAGCTGGACCGCCGTCCCACAACGTCTGTCCACAGGGAGACAAAAGATTACATTTCCAGCCCACGGCAGGCATCTTTTCCTGCTCTTCCTCTGTCTTCCTGCTAAACTCCAACATTCATCACTGCTCGGCTGAGATAGCCTCAGGAAAAGCTCTTATTAAAAACCAACCCGGATAATATTTCTCAATCAAAGTCAATTAGGGGCCCCCTGCTTATATCTGCTTCCATTTAATACAGTAGCAGAGAACTATAAGAATCCCGGCGTGTCGCTGTACAAATGAGGACGAGAGATTTCAACACTTTATTTGCCCTCAGATTAACACTGGAAGCTCTGGCCATCAAACCGTGTGTTCAAGACTCGATCCAGAGAACATTTAGGGCCATTTTCATATTAGAGCTTCTGATGCAGATCCGGGTTGCTTCAGTACAAAAGAAATCCTAATGAATTTGAAGAATAGAAGTGCTTCTGACAAAAGGTTATATAAGAAATTCATTTTTGTGTCTCATGTATTTTCTTTTGACTTTTGCTTGTGAATTCTGCTTGTCAGATGTTAGGTGAAGTGATCGGCTAATATAGATGAGATTTAGTCAAAATAATTACTTGTAATCGCATCTGTAAGAATGAGTAGAAAAAAAATTACAAAACAACAGCAATATTTCGCATGTACTGTATATTGCGGAATATGTTGCATTTTTTAAAACTAAAATGTTTATAATGCTTGAAAAGGTTTCATTTTATTTACTGGTATTTTACATTATTTCTGAATGTACAGCAATGCCATTTATCTGCGTTTTTTTGTTTTCTCAACAATGCAATTTAAACTGGTGTGACTGATTTTCCAGAAATACCGTATACCATCATGATCCAGCAGAAGTGGTATGAATTTATGGAGTTTCTGTAAAATTATAATTAGTGCTGTCAAATGATTAATCGCATCCAAAATAAAAGTTTTTACATAAGTTAAGTTGCATAATATATGTGTGTGTACTGTGTATATTTATTATGTATATATAAATACAAACACATGCATGTATATATTTCAGAAAAATATGCTATGTTTATATTTTAAATATATATATAATATAAATTATATAAATATATACATGTAAAGACGTAAATATTTTCAAAATATATACATGTATGTGTGTGTATTTATATACACATAATAAATATACACAGTACACACACATATATTACATAAACAAAAACTTTTATTTTGGATGCAATTAATCACGATTACTCGTTTGACAGCACTAATTATAATACTTAATATAATATAATATAATTTCCAGCTATTATTGCTATTTTTTAAGTAATATATTTTTTAAAATTATATAAAATATTAAGACCTGCTAAATTACAGATGTTAACATTATAAATAAAATATTATATAAGTAATATTTTATTAAATAATACAAAATATTATATTACTGCTAAATTATACATAAAATCTAAATTGAATTAAAATACACACACTCACACTTATAGGGCTGGGTATCGTTCAAAAATTTTCGATATCGATACCGATACCTTGAGTTCGATACCGGTTCCTGAACGATACTTTTTTCGATACCAATTTTATGAAATCAGTTTTAACAAGATATACATTATCTCAAAAATCTTTGGTTTTATTTTTTTCAGCTTGTTGACATTTATACAGACTCGAAGCCTCATCTCCTGAGCCACTGCACAAAGGAACAAAATATATCCAACACAATAAATCAGTGCAAATAATTTTAATAAAGCTCAAATAGTTTTCAGTTTACACATCTGTTAGGCTACGTTTACACTAGTGCGTGTTCGTTTTAAAACGCATAGCTCAAACAGAATCATCATTTCTATTCATTTATTCTAGGTTAAAGACTTCAAGAAATTGAAAATCTTTATCCAATTTCATAAGTGGGTGTTTCATTTTCTTTCACCATATTGTTATTAAAATCTGGTGTAGTATGTCTAATTATTTGAATGCATAAAAACTACTTGGTTTATTCAAATTTATTCTTAAAATAGCCTTATGAAATATTTTATTTTTCCTCAGAAATTCTGTGTTCTGTATCTGGTTTTCAAATGAAGGCTTAAAACATTAATTTCATTTATCTTTTAAATTATTGAAAATAAACTTTATTTATTTATTTTGGCAAACAAAATGTTACTATTAAAATAAAAACATGGAAGAAATGTTGTGTGATCATTACTTTAAAAAAGAGTTTTAATAGTAGCCTAGTAGTAACAGTATGTACACTCTGCTGAACAATATTAATGTATTTCCTGCCGCAGTGTCTTTCAAATTAAACCGAACTTTTATTTTGACGGGTTGCCATGAATACCTTTACAGTTCTGTGTGTATATGATATGATGCTAGTTTTACTCAAATCAAATGGTAAAATGCTCATGAAGTGACTCTCAGAGCAGTTCTGGGGATGTTGTTCATGTGTTTATGTCCTCATTTAGACGGCTAGAGCGCGGAGCGCGCTTCAGTCTGTGTGTTATAAACGAAACGCGCGATATAGAGAGCAGACTGATCTGCACGCTTTTGAATCGCTCTCGCAGATGTCAAACACTGATCAATCTGCGGCGCGCCACTTCTAGTCGAACACATCTAGTGCTGCAGGCTTATTGCCTCACTGACGTTGATGAGATTAACCCCTTAGGTATCGAAATTTGGTACCGAACGACCAGACGTTTTTCGATACTCGGTGGTATCGAGGCAATTCGGTCGGTGCCTAAAAAGTCGGACTCGATACCCAGCCCTACACACATATATTTTGTAATAATATAAAATATTACATACTAACTGCTAAATTATACATATAACATTAATGTAATTTTTTAAACAAGTAATATTGCATTTAAATAAAATATTAAGTACTTCACGTAGTTAATATTTTTGTTAAATATTATGCATTTATAAAATGACATTTATATTTTATGTATGTAATTAACATATAATTCTATATCATTATAATATGTATAATTACATAATTCTACATATAAAAATTATAAATGTAATTATTTATGAAAAGGATCTTTTAAAATAATATAAAAATTTTATTTTTACATTATAAACAAAATTTTATATTTTTATTTTAATTTAATTTAATTTTACATTATAAACAAAAAATGCATTCCATTTAAAAAAAAATTACAAACAAATATTTAAAAAAAAAAAAAAAAAAAAAAAAAACAGGGGCAGTGAAATCGAAGCCAGCTAGTTAATCTAGTTTCTTTTCTGCAGTGCTTTAAAGGGGATGATTTTAGATCAGCTTTTCAACCTGGTTCAAACTCTGAATTCAACCACAAGCACAGTCATTTTTTTCAGTAAAAGAACTGAATCAAACACTTGATTCGATTCACTGAAACACAAGATTCATTAGAACTGATTCACAGAAATAAGGTGCCATTTTGATGGCAAGATACGTTATTAAAACTCACGATGCTCAGAAAATGTCAAGACTCAAATAAAATGCTTTATCGCAACATTCGTGATGTTAGATGGCAAAATCTTGGCAAATATAACATGAATATTGAATACACTGCAGCTGCTTGGGTTTCTAACACTGAATACCTTGTCGTAGATGTAGATCCTGTCTGTGTTTTTGCTGGCGCAGAACTTCAGACTGTCGTACACGGGAACAGAGTCGTCCGACTCCTTTTGAATGTGAATGTCATTAGCTATCAGAGAGAGAGAGAGAGAGAGAGACATGATGGGAAAGTCGTAGTGACTAATAGGAGGAGAAAAAAGAGAGCAGGGCAATGAGAGGACGAGAGGAGCGGATGATCATTATGCTCCTGATAAAGGTCAGGTGACGCGAGCGCTAACGAATGCTGGAATGCAGCAGGTACGCCGTGACCTCAAACGATCCCGCTGTTTGGAGAAATCGGATTCGTCCGGATTTCATCCCACAGATCTGTTCTACATTCATTTGGGTCAGGCTCGCTGCAAAGACGCCCCATGAGGCTTAGTTACCAGAACCCTACTGCGGTCTAAAATAGCCGAGCTGTCGCCGGCTGGCCAATCACAACGTGTTATTAAAGAGCCATTATGCTTACTGTATGCTGCTGGGAAGCTGGGATTCTGTGCGTGTGTCGTAAAGGTGGGCGTTAAGACAAACCCTGCAGTGTCTGAAAATTGCACTCTTTATAAGAAAGGTGAACGCTCGTCGAGTGTCTGGCTTTTAAATGGCCTGTTATTATCCATATTTCACGCAGACGTGCTCTTAGCTGCGGTGACACAACTGTGAAATTGTTCTTAGAAGGTAATTTTGATCATCGAGGGCTGATATTTCCTCTTAAAGAACACAACGGGAGATATTTTGCAAAAGGTGCAAGCTGCTCTTTGCTTCTTTTCGGATTCGATGACGCCGAAATTGCACGTCTTGTAACTCGTAACTTTATAAAGAAAACTTTCTTTTTTTTTTACTAATCTCCAGCTTTTATAGCAATTTTTTTTTTTAAATACAGTATTTTTTTAAATAATATAAAATATTAAATAATAACTGTTGAATTACACAATTTATATAAAAAAATAAAGTTGTATTTTTTATTAATAAAGTAAGCATTTTAAAAATAATATAAAATTGATAAATATACAAATACAATTATGAATACATTTTAAATATTTTTAAATATAAAATATTAAATAATAACTGTTAAATTATATATAAAATAAGATTGTATTTTTATTTAAAAATGAATCATTTTAAAAATAATATAAAAGGTTAATAAATATGCAAATAAAATTATTAATATTTTTAAATAATATAAAATATTAAATTATAACTGTTAAATTATATATAAAATAAAATTTTATTTTTTAATAAAAATGTAATAATTTTAAAAATAATATAAAAGATTAATAAATACACACAAATTATGAATATATTTTTTACATTTTTTAAATAATAAAATTAATTAAATGAAAAAAGTCTGGAGTTTCTGTATAATTGGCACTGAAATATCTCGTGTCTCATAACTGATTGCTTGTACAAAAAGACATAAAAAGTCATACAAGTTTTAAGGTGAAAATTACTGCAAATATTGGTTTAAAAAAGGCAGACAGTTAGCTTTTATAGTACATAAAAAATGATAACTGCTTGAATTTTTTTTGACTGATATCCAATATTGCTTGCATATATTTGATCTTATTTGTATTTTAATATTTAATGTATTCAAAGGCATTTATTTAGTTTTTTTAATTAAATTATTATTCAACACAATATTCCTGTAAAACGGGATGTTCACATTCAGAAGTTAGTGACGAGTGCTTTAGTTTAGCGTTGGTTCTTCATACTGGTTATGTGACACTTAAAAACAATCAGTATTACTCATAAACAATATCGGTTAATCTAAAGTAAATGATAAGAGAATTTACATTTTAGGGTGAATTATTGTTTTAACATCTTTTTTTCCTGAAAAAATTCCTGAAAGTGTCTGCAGTGTGTTTGAAACAGACCTGGATCACCGCTGGAGAGAGTTTGTGAGGTGAACTCATTCTTTCGTTGTGTTTCTTGAGATTGATCCATGTGTGTTTCTGCCACATCCGGACTGGCCTGTAGGTTTGGACGTGTGTGTGGAGTTTGTGGGGTGCTGGGGGTGGCTGGTTCGTTTTCTTGGTCTGAATCAGAGATGCAGATGGTAGTGAGCGATGAGGAGGATGAGGGGTGATCCGGTAATGATGAAGATGTGCTGGGAGCTAACAGAGAGAGAGAGAGATAGAGATAGAGGATGAGTTAAATTTATGGGGTTATAAACGATACATCAGCTGTGTTTCAACTTGATCATCACATTTTACAGCACAAAACTAGTCTGATATAAACTGATATTTCACCCAAAAATTAAATTAAATTATGGCTTAATGACTGTATTACTTAATTTCTTTTTTGGAACACAAAAGAAGAGGGTAAATATTTGTAAATTATATTTACAAATTTTACAATATTAAATACTAAAATTAAATAATCAAATACACAGATGTTTTTAATGAATTACTTTAATTTTAAATATTATAATTTAAAATATCTTTATTGCTTTTAACTCTACTTAACAAAAATAACTAGTTATAATGACACAAACTTATAGCATAAATGCTCATATGCATTCACATGCAGCAATAAACAGGCCAGAAATCCAATATATACATGCATATACACACAAATACATACATACACATAAATAAAATTAATCAAATAAAAATAAAATTAAATTAAATACATAAATAAATAAAGGCCCCCTAGTACAAAACATTTCCGACATATCTTTACATATCTTTTATTTAGATTTTTTATTTTACAGTAATTCAATGTGTATTATTAAAGGCAGATGTAAGGCTTTTGAAGATACTTGATGTAATAAAAGTAGGGCTGTGCAATTAATCAAATTCGATTATCATGCGCATCTAGTCAGTAAAGCTGGTTCTGTGATTAGTAGTAAATCTCCATCACCTGTTTTTAAATGGAGCGGCATTTAATACTCAGAGCCGTAGAACACTGACAAGCTACGCAATATCACGTTCATAATCGAAGGTGATTCGTCTGTGATTATGAACGTGATATTGCGTAGCTTGAGAGCTACGCAATATCTTTTATAATTTTTTGAGAGAAAGAGTTGGCACACTGAGTTCACAGAAATTTGGTGGTCTTCTTTTTAATATGTGGCTCTAGTATCGCTAGCAAATTATCAAACTGAGCCACTGACGTCCTGAAGTAAACTTTGAATCGGCCGTGATAATCCCGCTGCTCCTTAATAAGGAGGGGGAACTCTCCTTCCTCGCTGTATCTCAGGATTGGATGGACTCAATATTTCCTCTCTTTTTAAGAAGCGAGAGGACAACAAAGTCATCCTCACTGCTTGAAGACTCCATTTAGTACTGGTTTGCTATTTTTTTCTCAACGGATTAATTAATACACATTGGACTCAGTGTGCAAGGTTTCTGTATGTGATGAATTTTTAGGATAACGAATATGAAAAACCACATATGAAAATTTCGGACTCAAGGCCATTGCACACTGAGTACGAAAATTTCGTCTGAAATTTTCTCACGTTGAAAAAAAAAAAAAACGACCTAACATTGTGTCAATCACGTTTACACACTGCCTCTGGATCAGGTTCGATTTTCTGCGTTTTCGCATCCGTAGCAAGCATTTTGATATGAAAGGATGACGAATACGAAAAATGCATACGAACATTTCAGACTGTGTGTAAGGACCTTTACATTTTTTTTATTAATTATTAGAATTGAATAATAATTAAATTGAATTGTGTTTTTAATAAAAACTTACTATTATAATTTTATTAGATATTAAAACAATGGTCTATTGAGTTTGTTTTTTAAATAAATTACTATTAATTAATTCAATTTGATTATTAATATACAATTTTATATATATACTATATATTTGATTAATATACTATTAATCAAATGTCCAATTTTATTATATATAAACACAATAAATGGCACCATGTATTGAGTTTGTTTTAAAGGAATTATTACGGTTTAATTTTTATATTTATATATTTTTAATTAAAATAAAATATACACAATATATATATTATTGTTTTAATGTGTTGCTTGCATAAATTACTGTTATTTGTATTTTTTGTTTCAAAAAATATATTCAACTATTTCAAATGCTTTCTTTGAATTAAGCATGATATTAATCTTATCTAAAGTCACCTTCAGGAGTTAGTGAAAAAAAGCTCATTGTAAATGCATGGAAAAGAGCGACTAGGACATTATTCACAATTTCTCTTTTTGCGAGCATCCAAAATGGCATGGGAGTGAGCAAATGATCCAATTTTCCTTTCATTTCTTGACCTAGTCTTTAATGTGGGCCTCTGGCCGGGCGCTCACGGCTACAGAGGGCCGTCACAGTTCTCTGCAGTCGTCTGACAGGAAGAACGCGAACATGCGTCGAGCTCACCGAGCGAGGAACAGATGCTGTCTGTTTTGCGTTTGACTGATTTCCTTCCCTCAGACCAGCAGTTTCACATCTCTCTGCCATATGGCGCCACGGGACACGGTGGGGGAAAAAAAAATACGGTCTACATTTAAAGCCTCCCTTGTGCCCTTCCATCTCAGAAAAGCATCTTTATGATGTGGAGGCGCTGAAATGCATTATCTGTCTTGTAGCTGTTGTCTCACCGTCTCCCCGAGGGAGCCGATCGTCAAAAACATGACAGGACGCTCGGTCCGTAATGATGAAGTTTTGATGCCGGCGGTTTATTTGGATCCGCGAGGCTGTGGAGGAGTTTGATAATTGTGATTGTCTTCCTTCGAGAGCCGCTAATGAATTTCCACACCTCTGATTCGCTCATTCGCTTTCCCTTTTCAGATTCTAGCGCTCTTCTTTTTCACACCATCCCCTCCGAGCTTTGCATTACCCTTTCTTTCTTTCTCGCCCTCTCCTTCTCACTCTCGCTCTCACTGAAAGGTCTCGTATGGATCTTCTAAAATGTCAGCTGAATTTGTGAGAAGCTGAATAAAAGCTCCACTGCTGTGCTGTCTCTTAACGAGCCGGCTTGCCGAAAGAAAGCCAGACACTAGCAGAAAACAACTCCCGCTGCGTATCTGAACCCTTATCACTGTCTGGAGTGGCTCTGCGGTGCCACCTTTGTGGCCGCCGATCTGTAACGGTCCAGGACGGATGGCTAAAAACTCAGATGAACCGAATACTGAAAGGTTCAAACCGGGAATAATATGTAGATCATTCACCGGTTTCAAAACATGAAATTGGATGATATGAGTTGTGTAAATGGGCACCTTCGTGACCACAGATCTGTTGAAAGCAAGGGCAAATGGCTAAAAATGCCATGTTTGGAAACGTTCACTTTCTTGGATTAATTTTTTTCTTTTTCAAAAGGAAGAAAAAAAGGTTACAGAAGGTCGAAATGAATAAAATGATGCATGATGGGATTTTTCAGGGGACAGCAGTAGGCTACTTTTTTTTTCTGCAAAAACTGTCTTAAAAAAAAAAGAAAATTAAAACATTAAAATATTTAATAAGAAAATAATAATAAAAAAATAATATGTAAATAAATTAATTATAAGTATTAGGGGTGCAACGGATCGTAGATGTTCGGCACGCATGTGATTCGCGGATTAACTGTTAAGTTCAACCAGTATAGACTGAAAGTTATCATCTGCACGTGTTTTGTCTTGCCAAATTACACATTCAAGCAATTTCAGACCATTCAGATGAAGTCGTCGAATCGGGACTCGCGCGCTGTTTTCTGCGCTCAGCCGCTGCCGCACACACCCAAAGCGCGCACAGAGAGAGAGAGAGCGCGGCGCGATTCAGATAACGCCTCAACGGATGGATACATACACACAAAGTTATGTGAAAATAAACGTTTTGGAAAGTATTCTGGTAAACACAGTAGGTTATGTCCATGTCTTAAGTTAACATATACAGCTGAGAAAGAAACCGAATGTGTGTCAGTATTAGGTCCGTGCATTTAGTCTCAAAGAGACAGCAGCCTAGAAATACCTACTTCTGTCTTGTCTGCTAATCAAACAACACCACAGCTTTAACAAAGATTAATCTGTATTTAGAATTATGTTGTTTTACACTTAATTATTACATTTCTGCACCTGAATACTACTGTTACTGTGTTTATATAGCCTATAATTTTATGTTAGGCTGTTCATGCTTGTAATTTGTACAATTGTTCTTGTTATATTACTCACTTAAATAGTTAAGCTAGTAGTTTCTGCTGGGGTATAGAAGTACTTAAAAGCTCACTTTAGTAATAAATGAAAAGCAAAGGTTTTTTTTTTTTTGCTGATCCGAAAAATTATCCGATCCGTGACTCAAAATCCGTAGTATGATTCGAACCGTGAGTTTTGTGATCCGTTGCACCACTAATAAGTATATATTAGTATAAATTAATTGTTTATGCAAAATTTTGATTGCAGATCTATAAAAGTACATGGAAAATGGCTTAATGCCACTCCAGTATAGTCTAAAAATCAATAATAATAATAATAATAATAATAGTAAGCATATATTTTTGTTTTATTTTTGTTTTGTCTGTACATTTATAATGGCCAGAAAAATGATTAATTGCTTTAAAAACAAATAATAAAAATAAATATTGTTTTTAAATAAAATAATTAAAACAAACAAACAACTAAAAAGATTAAATAAATTTAATAAATAAATAACACATTTTTGCAAATTTATGATTGTGGATCTATAAAAACATAGGAATAAATACCACTCTCTAAAAAATCTAAATAAAATATAAAATTATATATAAATATATATTTTTAAAAATCATTAACAAAAAATGTTTAAAGTCTAAACTAATAATTATTCAAGTCCGCCCAGGGGGGTGGGGGGGCCCTCACTCAAGAGGAGTATGAAAATAGATTTTAATTATGAAATATAATGGTTTATTTAAAAAATACAGTTGCTAAATGCATAGGCTTTCTAGCATTAATATGATGCTACTATAGCAACAATTTAGGACAGTCCATTTCACAGTCACATTTTAATTGTTACATCTGACACACAAACTTCCTTCGCAAACGGTGCAACTAAGAATGCAGCACTACTGAGTAAGCTAAAGGTATGATTAAATCATTTTTTAATTTAAATAGAGAGCTAGATGATCGTAGTTAGTTGATTATTTCGCTGTATTGTTATTGTTTGTTGCTGTTTAAGTTGTTCCAACTTAAAATGATGCAATGTTGCAATGGGTCACAATGAATGTGTTATGTCAAGCCCGAAACACACCAAGCCGACGCCGACGAACTAGTGGCGACGAAAGCAGACTGCGGGGTCGGCTCACGTCGGCAGCGTCTGGGTCCAAAGTTGCCCTGACACACCAAGCCGACGCTCGACACCCGACGGCCAAGTAGCACGTCCGTTCTGTGCCTGCGTAAGAAGAAATGCCTTTCCGTACCAGCAGGTGGCAGTAGTCTTATGCACTGGTTCGCCAGCTGAACAGCCAATCAGGATGATCAGATGGCCCGACTGACCGATGAGCTCCGACGCCGATTCTACATGTCGAATCAGCCGAAAAAAAGCCGACGAGGACCAACTTCGGCCGACTTCAGAAAACTTAGTCGGCTGACGAACAAAAACTGCCCGACGGCTGACCGTCGGCTTGGTGTGTGCCGGGCTTCAGGGAATCGGTCGCAATGAGCTTGTGTTTCATTGTAAAGCAGACACGATTAAGTACTGCTGGTGGTTGTGGTAGTATCACTTATCTGTATTTGTGTAAAACTGCTGCCTAAGACATTTATTTCCTGGATGTCAGATTTTCGAATTTGTTGGCTATGCGATTTTGTTTTATTCAATACTCCGCCATCTGTATTTGCTAAGTAGCTTTTAGTAGGGTCATTCACTCTGAACGCATTTTTCATTCCAGTGCGGTACTTTTCCATTGTATTTCAATGTAAATGCGCTACTATGGGTGTCTTTGAATGCTGCGCTTTCGTCTCTGGTCTTTATAGCAGCTTCTCGCGCATAATAATACATTATTCTAAAACACGGCGCTCAAGTTCAAAGAAATTCAGCTTCTAAAAACAGGTCTCTAGACCTTTCACTTTAAAAAATAAACTTCCGCTGACATGTCTCGCGACCAAAACACTATCTGAGTGACCCCAGTATTCTAATAGTTGTAGTAGTAGTGGGCAGGTTTGTTTACGGTCTGACAAATACGTGAATGGGCCACATATGTTTTTTTGTTTTTTTAATACTTTGTGCTACGTCATCGCCCCCTTTCGTCACCTCAGCCGCCCCCTCATCAGTGCTGTGCTGGAGTCGGCTCTGACAGCATCTATGACAATGGATTTATAAATATCTTGGGCAAACAGCTAAATGCTTTATGTTGAAAAAAGTTCCTCTTCTGTAATTAGTTTTTTTAAATGACAAAGGCTGTTGTTGTTAATAAGAATGTGTTAAGTGACTTGCCTTGTTAAATACAGGTTAAATTGAAAAAGAAATGCATGATGGGAGTTTCCAGAGGACTACAGTGAAGTTTAGAAAGCATAAACACCTTGAGTTGTGTATATTTGCTCTATTTGCCCATGACAGCGTTTCGATCAAAATTCTTGGTGTCTGATTTTGCGAGTCTGGAAGCTGCCTGGTTTCTCTCAGAAGTGAAGTCTTGACATGCCGTCGCTGTGGTTTTCACTCATGCTTTGATGGGTGAGTGTTGAGTTGACAGAGACGCAGCGCCGCATGTTTGTTTTACACTTCAAATTAATGAGATATGTGCTGCAAGTGTCTGATCTACAGTCATCGTTTTCTGTGTCTGCAAGCAACTGCTGTAATTTAACAGTGATGCTGTACTGTATGTGAGAGCCATGTGCATTTCTAAGCCGTTTAGCCACTCATTTGACCTAGGTTTTCTATGCTTTATTATGTTTTAGTTGACATAATTCATTTAATAAAGTTTTACAGTTATTTACAGTTATTACACAATATGTGACAGGGACCTACCATAAAGAACTTTCTACCATAGAAACGCCACTCAGAAAACCCTAGCAACGACATAGAAACATGCTAAAGCTATTTAAAACACAGTAGCAACTGCTTAGCAACAACTTGACATCATGGTGAAAAATCATATTAATGACAAAAATTAAGTTTCAAATACATTATAATACAGAGATAAATAATAATAAATTACATATATTTTAATTATATATATAATATATATTATATCTCATTCATTATATTAATATAAAATAATAGATATATTATTAAAATAACAATATTATATTTTTGTTACTAATATCTAGTTAGAGAAATATCTAGAAGAGAAAATGAAAGAAATTTTAATATAATATAAAGGTAAATAATAATAAATCATATACAGTATATTGTTTTGTGTGTGTCTATACTTATATAAACAATTCTAATATTATTTATATTAATATATTAATTATAATAATATATAATAATAATATATAGATATATATATTAAAATAATATAATTTTTTGTATTATCATCATCATTATTATTAACAGTTCTCAAGTTCATTATATGATAAAAGAGTGGCAAGATCATTTTGCTAAACATTTTTGTGTTCCGTGGAGGAAAAAGTCATGTAGATTTGAATTGATATGAGGACGAATGAATGTTCTCAGTTTTGTCGTTTAGGTGAACTACTCCTTTAAAGAACAAAGAAAACATATAGGTTGTGCTTGGAGTGCATGTGTGTACAGATTGTGGCTTTCAAGCGCGTCAGAGCGGCGGGCGAACACACAAACACACAGATGTACGTGTGTAATAAGACAGCAGCAGCTGGCCTGGTATGTGCTTATATCTTTGTGTTTGATTTTGCATCACCAGGCTGTTGTCAGAAGACAGGCTGACGATCTGATCAATGGCATTGGACTTGATGGCGAAAACAAAGCTTACGAAGATTTCACAAAGTTTTCCAGCGGTGACTCTGAATGAAAGCGGCATTCTTGATTTGACAGGTGCCAAAATCCATTCCGCCGCACCGTGGCCGTGATAATGAGTAATTTTCAATCTGATCTATTTCTGTCGTTCAGCGTGCACACCTCCTTTTTTGTCTTCAGAACGTTTCTGCCTGTTGTTCTTTCGCATTTGGATTCTTTCGTAAGTTCGGCAACAGAGGAGAGGAAGGTTTCGACATCGCTTTACTGAGGATCAGCGCCCTGGATCAGCCGTGCCTTTATAAAGCCCGTCAAATACAGAGGGGTCCAAAAGTCCCAGACCAAACTGAAAATCTGGGGTTCAAAATCTAATTTAGACCTGGAAATAAACAGCGTTTAAGGATTTGAGTGCAACTGCCACTATCACAAAAGACAAACCAAACGCTAAGACATTCTTAAACTGTTAAAATAGTTTAACTTCTCATGAAAAATAAAAAAGTAATTTATGAATATTATGCATAAAATATATTTAATGAAAAATATATATATATTTTTTTATCAAATAAAATGTATAAATATTAATATTTATTTATCAATATATTTTTAGGATTAACACAAAAGACAAACCAAATGCTAGGACATTCTTAAATTGTTCAAATAATTTAACTTCTCAT
This sequence comes from Aspiorhynchus laticeps, assembly GCA_023376895.1. Classification (NCBI taxonomy): domain Eukaryota; kingdom Metazoa; phylum Chordata; class Actinopteri; order Cypriniformes; family Cyprinidae; genus Aspiorhynchus; species Aspiorhynchus laticeps. The sequence continues at coordinate 20,239 of JALXFT010000614.1, forward strand.
TAAAACTATTTAACTTCTCATTTACTATTATACTGACAAATATAAGCTTAAAAATGGCATACACACACATGAATGTGTGAGTTTATGTATACTTAAATGTGTGTGTGTGTGTATATATATGAACAAAATTTAGTTTAGAAAATATATACATTTATTTATTTTATTTATTTATTAATATATTTGTTATGATTCAAGTACTGCTGTCATTAACACAAAAGGCAAACCAAACCAAGACATTCTTAAATTGCTAAAATAGTTTAAATTCTCATTAAAACTATTATGCTACAAGCTTAAAAAAACAACATAATTATATAGAAATATTATGCATTTAATAAAAAGTACATTTATTTTATTAATTTTTTATTGTTTTTATTAAATTACATTTAGTTAATACACAAAATATACAAAAATATATATTTATTAATATATAAATATTATACATTTAAAAAACTAATTTAATTATTTCATTTAATTATTTTACATTTTAAAAATGTGAACTAGAATTCACTAGTGATCTCAGACTTTTAGAGCCCATTATAAATTAAGAAAATGTGCCATAACTGTGATAATGTCAGGATGTTGCTAAGCAGTTGCCAAGCTGTTTTGAATAGTTTTAGCATATTGTGATTGCCAAGGGTGTTGCTAAGTGCTTGCTTAGTTTTCCTGAGCAGTTTTGAGTTAAAGTTAAATAATGGCTCAGTCTGAATTTTAACAGCACAAGTCCTCAACGAGCCACTTGATTTCAGGCCGTAGGACGGACAGTGC
>JALXFT010000615.1:0-28872 GCA_023376895.1 Aspiorhynchus laticeps
TTCCCATCGCCCCAGCGCAAATTCGCTAACCTTGGTGCCCGCAGGGACCACTGAGTACATCGCTGCTGGAGATAGCCAAGCCGCTGTTCCTCTCCCCAGAAGTCGGAAGGGATTTTGACCTTCAATGAAAGATGCTTCACATCTTTCCTGTTTGTTGTTACAGCTTGGCAGTAACGACGGGGAAGCGAGCCTTCCGGAGAAGGGCGCTACGGAGGCCACATCCTGCCCGAAGGGAGGTACCATGTGGAGACACTGATATGGACTGACCCAGGCCTGGGGCAGTACTACATACGATTGGACCCTGGGGCAGATCCTACCTAGGAGGAGGGAGGAGGGCTGCCAGCAGGGCCTGACAGAGAGCTCTGTCAATGGGAAGACACGGGTTTACCGTGAGGGAAACCTTACGTGGACGAATACACGTATGGGATTACCCGAAGGGAATCAAAGCCATACGGACACCTAGCCGAGTACAGGGGCTGACCGGAGACCCGGGCGAGCTAGCACCAGTACTGGGCCTGGCGTCAGACTGCTCCACCAAGTGAGTCCTCCCACTGCCAGCTGTATTTCTCCCTGACCGAGGGCACCCTCGGCATGGATGCACTGGCACACAGCTGGCCTCGGGCTCTATGCAAGTATGCATTTCCCCCAGTGAGCTTGCTCGCACAGACTCTGTGCAAGGTCAGGGAGGACGAGGAGCAGGTCCTGCTGGTCGCGCCGTTCTGGCCCACCCGGACCTGGTTTCCCGAACACATTCTCCTCGCAACAGCCCCTCCCTGACGCATTCCTCTGAGGAAGGACCTCCTTTCTCAGGGGCTCGGCACCATTTGGCACCCGCGTCCAGACCTGTGGAACCTCCATGTGTGGCTCCTGGACTGGACGCGGCAGACTTGAGTGTTCTCCCACAGGCGGTGGTAGAGACCATCACTCAGGCTAGAGCTCCTTCTACAAGGCAAGCCTATGCACTGAAGTGGAGTCTGTTCGCGAACTGGTGTTCTTCTCGCTGAGAAGACCCCCGAAGATGCACAATTGGAGTAGTGCTTTCTTTCCTGCAAGAAAGGTTGGAGCGCAGGCTGTCACTCTCCACCTTGAAAGTGTATGTGAGCTTCCCCGAATCGCCTCCAGATCAGCCGGATCGTCTCGGGATGGAATCGCCATTCTCTGGGGAAAGTGAGCTGTCGTGAGAGCGCATCGGCCACACGATTGATCCCCCGGGAATGTGGACAGCGCGCAGCGATTTGAGCCACGTGTGACTCCAGAGGAGGAGATGGCGGGCGAGCTGTGACATGCGGCATGATCGTATACCCCCCATCCGGTTGATGTACGACACAGCCGCAGTGTTGTCCGTACGGACCAACACATGCTTGCCTAACAGCAGTGGCCGAAACTGCCGCAAGGCTAGATGCACTGCCAGCAGCTCTAGGCAGTTGATGTGCCAAAGCAGTCGAGGCCCCGTCCAAAGCCCCGAGGCTGCCTGCCCGTTGCATGTAGCGCCCCAGCCCGTGCTGGAGGCATCTGTTGTGACAACAACATGCCGAGACACTTGTTCTAAGGGCAGCCTGACCCGTAGAAAGGCAAGGTCCGTCCAGGGGCTGAAGGAGCAGCGACACTCCTGTGTGATGGTGCACCGCGGCGCCATGCCCACCTCGGGACTCGGGAGTGCAACCAGTGCTGAAGTGGTCTCATATGAAGCAATCCGAGCGGCGTGACTGCAGCTGCGGATGCCATATGCCCCAGGAGCCTCTGAAACTGTTTCAGCAGAACCACAGTCCTGCCTCTGAAGGAACTCAGGCAGTTCAGCACTGATTGAGGTGCGCCGCCGTGAGGTGCGCCGTCATACTCACCGAGTCTAACTCCACACCATGAAAAGAGATTCTCTGCGCAGAGGAGAGCTTGCTCTTTTCCCAGTTGACCTGAAGCCTCAACTGGCTGAGGTGCCGAAGCACCAGATCACTGTGATCGCACAACTGTTCTCGGGACTGGGCCAGATGAGGATCCATAACGGGGCAAGGGCACCCTCTACGACCTTCGTGAAGACACGGGGAGAGAGGGAGAGCCCGAAGGGGAGGACCCTCTACCGCCATGCCCGACCTTCGAACGCAAACCGTAGGAACAGTCTGTGTCAGGAAAGGATCGAAACATGAAAGTAAGCATCCTTCAGGTCGATCGCTGCAAACCAATCCCGGGGCTGTATGCATTTGATCATGCGCCTGTGCGTCAACATCTTGAATGGGAGGCTGTGCAGGGCCCGGTTCAGGAGTCGCAAATCCAGGATTGGTCGAAGACCACCGCCTTTCTTGGGTACGATGAAGTAAGGGCTGTAAAACCCCTGCCTCATCTCGGCTGGAGGGACCGGCTCGATTGCACCCTTTGCCAGGAGGACAGCAATCTCCTCGTGCAAGACAGGAGCGTTTCGAGCTGCCACCGAAGTCTCGAGAATGCTGCTGAACTTGGGAGGTCGCCTGGTGAACTGAATCGCGTAGTGAACTGATTGGTGAACTGAGTCGAATTGTGTTCTGCAGCATCCATGCGGAACTCCCTAGGTCCCAAAGGGGACTGGCTAGAGGTGCGTGGGGAGGCACGGCGTCCCCGAACCGCGCTCTCTTGGCCGCTGGCAAAATGGGTCGCGGGCGAGAGTGAGGAGGCAAAGCATCGCACACTGTCGACCCGTGGACCTGAAAACCCGGAGGAAAAGGAAATTGCTCTTTCTTTGAATATGTGGGTGCCGCTGACCCTTGGGCCAGTGGCGGAACAGAAATAAACGGGAACATAAGATTCTCCACCCGGCCCTCCACCGGGGGAAGGAGCGACGCTGTCCTCGTCGTCTCCTAAGAAAGAGCAAACTCCAACATCTCCGGGTTGCCCGCGTCAGGGCCACTTCGTCGATTTCCTGGACGACTTGGGGCCCGGATGGGACGCGGGGGACGCCGCACTCCTGCGAGAGGCTCGACGCGCCAGCCTAGCTGCCGCTTCAGCATGGGGCGGAGCAGCTCTAGAGGACGCAGGAGGGCGTCCACGGCGACGAGCAGACGGAGGCCTGGTCCTAGGGGCAGCAGTAGCTGCCGGATCATCCCGCCGTGGCAGGATGTGCTGGATCGCCTCGGTCTGCTTCTGCACTGCCGAGAACTGCTGGGCAAAGCCCTCGACAGTGTCGCCGAACGGCCCAGCCTGGGAGATGGTGGCGTCGAGAATGCGTGCTTTGTCGACGTCCTTCATCTCTGCCAGGTCGAGCCAGAGATGGTGCTCCGGGACCACCATAGTGGACATCGCCTTCCCGAGGGACCGCGCCGTGACTTTCATCACTCATAGAGCGAGGTCAGTCGCCGTGCGCAGCTCCTGCATCAACCCCGGGTCGGAACTACCCTCATGCATTTCTTTGAGTGCCTTGGCTTGGTGAACCTGCAGGATCGCCATGGCATGCAGGGCAGAGGCTGCCTGGCCCGCAGCACTATAAGCTTTGGCTGCGAGAGCAGCCGTCAGCTTACAGGCTTTGGACGGGAGACGCGGATGATTCCTCCAAGTGGCGGCGTTTCGCGGGCACAAGTGCACCGCAACCGCTCTCTCCACCTGGGGAATGCCCGTGTACCCCCTGGCAGCCCCGCCATCGAGGGTAGTGAGGACAGAGGAGACAGACGAGCGGCTTCTGGCCGTGAAAGGGGCCATCCACGACTTCGTCAGCTCCTCATGCAACTCCGGGAAGAAAGGCCCCGGAGTAGGGCGCAGTTGTGAGCTGCGTCCCGCTCCGAGAAACCAATCATCCAGCCGCGAGGGCTCGGGACTGGGTGGTCTGTTGACCTCCAGCCCGATGCTTGCGGCTGCCCGGCAAGCATGGCCGACAGCTCTGGGTCCGGTGCGGCAGTGGCGACAACACCCGAGGGGGGCAGCCCCACCGCACCTTCATCCTCAGAGGACGTAAGCCCATCCCCCGATGCTGCGATCGACATACTGTCTTCGTGGTGAGCGAATGATATGCTGGCCGTCCCGTGGGAAGAACCAGCAAAATCACCCGGGAGCCGGACGGGACGCTCGCTGAGTGAGGAGTAAGAGGTCCGTGGGGACGAGCCCGGCGAGAGAAGCTCTTACTGTGACCCTCAGATCTTCGCCGGTGGTCCTCTGCTCGAGCCAGAGAGACCAGGACGGGTGGCGGCAGAGGGTGCCAATCCTTTCAGAAAGCAAAGGCGAGATCGCAGCGATGTCATGCTCATACGCCCACAACAGGCGCATGAGTCATCCACGAACGCAGCTTCAGTGTGCTGAATGCCCAGACACTGAAGACAACAATCGTGTCCGGCATCTTGAAGAAGACGTGATCGTCCGTGATTTGCTCTTTTAGAATTTGCTCTTTTAGTTGAAGTGCCCAGGGGAATCGCTGGTGAAAGGGACTCCGCTGACTGCACCGTGACGCCAACCAGGAACAAATCAAAGATGAAAGGCTTTGTGGAGATCAGCGCACTTCCCATCCACTCGGCTCCGAAGTAAAAATCTGATGAGTGGATGCACCTGTCGCCCTTTTATACCCGTATGTACGGGGAGCGGCTCAGGTATGCAAATTCCACTAGCCAATATTCATTGGCGTTTTCTCTTTACAGAGATGATTGGGGCTTCCAAGTACATCCCCTATGTCGTCACGACATAACTCGTAGTGACCGACAGATAGGGAACTCATTTTCCTGAACCGTGTGTGTGTGTGTTTTCAATAGGTTTAGTTAATGTCTTGTAGACTAGCAGTTAGTAAATAAAGTTTCTTTCATTTATAAAGAATCCTTGTCTCGTGTTATGCATTTTCAAGTCTGAACATTTGCCAAGATCTCGTGTTACCTTGCTCTTGGTAAAATTATAATTTTGTTTGAATTAACGTTGGCCACGAATAGTAAGACAAATTGATAAGACACTAACTTCGATAACGTGTAAATTATTCGAATCAAATCAGTTTAATCATATCAACCCGAATCTATAAGATTCGATTCCCCAAAAGCGCTAAAATTTAATAAAACATTACAAAATGTATAGCTATGTTTTTGGAGTTTAGAAAAAGTGTAGGTAGAGGCATGGTTTTCCATTGACCCTATGTTGCTCATTTGCTCTGTTGAAGTCCCACTAATGCTGCAAGTTTAAAGAATGGTTCTCCAATGGTTCTTTGCAATGGTTCTTTACATAAAGAAAGATTATTCAAGAGGTTCTTGACTAGGTTACATCAATCAATTAGAATATAAATTCCATATTCACAAATAAAGAATTGTAATGCCTCTAAACTAATTCTGAGCATGTATTAAATAAAGTCAGGAGACCTGATTTAAATTATCTGAGTTATAGGGGTTTTACAGGGGAATCAGTATAATTTATTTGATAGAGCAAAGGCAGCTCACATACAAGATAAAGATGTCCAAGTACCTTTTTTTGCAAAATATTCAGTTTCTTCAATATTGTGACGTACATGAGTGTAACAGATTATCAAAAAAATTAAATAGGGCAGGTTCTATCCATGGGTTGTTGATTCGGAGACGTGGCCATTGCACTTTAAAATGAATGTGAGCTTTTAGTCGATTGTGAAGGGGCATGGTTTTAAGTGAAGTAAATGATTGGAGAATATATCTTACTGGTCACCAGAAAGAAGTCATTTTCAACAGAAGATACAGTTATGACAGTTTGATAAAAAATTACGAGCTCCAAAAAAAACCCAAATGTATCTATGAATCATTCACAATAAGACCTATAACATGCACTTAGAAAATAGATGAATTTAGGGTGCATTTTCATTTCATGCCAAAAAAAAAAGATCCTGTTTTTGGTTGTCTCTGACCATCTTTCAAAGGGTGAACATTGCAGCTCTGCTGATGAATGATAAATGTTTCAGGTCATGGAAAGTCCACTGACAAGAAATCATCTTGCAGGCTTTGGAGGCGTACATGAGCGAGATAATTCAGCACTTCAGAAGAACCATTTGACCTCTGTAACCTTCAAGTGTGCACACTGATGTCAAATGTAAAGACCAAATGTTTAAATTTAATGGGGCACTGAAAAAGGATCGATGACCTGTATGGTGCATGGTAACAGCAAAAACACTGTGACATTTACTAAATGACGTTTCAATGACTTTAAAATATTTCATGACACCAATGTGTAAGAAACTGTGATTCTTCTTTTTCCAATGGCCTGCAGTTGTCAATGTGTTAAATGTAAAAATCCTGAGGTGGGAAAAAATATTCATTCTAAAATCTTACTCAAGGGTTTCCTGCAGTGGAGTTTCTCTTACCACTGAGCGGGGGGAAAGGAGTTCAATGATAGCTGGATGAAACTCTGTCAGTACCGCCGCTCCCTATATGCAGAGTACGCAGTTTGTGTAGGGCACCAACTCCCACACTGTAAAACTTTACTGTAAATTTACAGGCATTTTCTAACAGTATTATACTGTATTTAGAATGTCTGTAAATATACAGCAGTTTTCTGTTTTCAGCCCGCTAAATTTGTAGTACAGTATCATACTGTAAATGCATTGCATTGTGGGATAGATTTATTTTGCGTGCCTCAATTCAAATGTGATGTGATGTGAACAGTGTACTACAGGCAAACAAGATCCCGTCAGTGGGATTTAATTGAACAGAATAATTATTCGTGTTATTAAAATAATAAAAAAAAAATATTATAGCTTAAAATAATAAGCCAGTGGTTTGTGAATTTGTGATTAGTTTTTAAGCTTTGTGAGCTTTGTTTCGTGTTTCAAGCATTAGCTTCCTGTGACACAGCAAACAATGGACGACGCTGCGTGAGTAGACGCGAAGATAATTTTTCATCTGAATCATCTAGCCTGTGCCTGAGACGATGATAAATGGACTTTGGAGCATGAGAAGATTGTTTATTGTTCGACTCAGTATCGATATGGTAAGCTAGTCTTTATTTTTCGTTCCTTTTAAGTTTGAATGGTTTGTTTGGGCTTCTTTTTAAAATTGTTTCCCGGTAAACAATTCCATCTTTCCAAGTCTTTAATTTTAAAAGGAACACAATTTTAAATTCTTGGTTAAGAAACCAAGTTAAAGGTTTATACATCCTAAAATTGAAATTTGCTCTTTAACCGCTAAATAACATATGGATTGGCAAAATTCAATTTTTAAATAAAATTTCAAAAACAATTTTAAATAGCAAAAAGGCAACAGAAAATTCAATGTATTTCTGATTTTAATTTTTAATTTTTTCCATTAACAATTGAAAGTTTGTGCAAAATGAAAATGAAAATTCAATTTTAATTTAAAATTATTTTGCCTTTTTCAATGTTTTAATTTTGCCAAATTAAAAACCATATTTTCCAATTTTAATTTCAAAATTAAAATTTAAATTGTTATTCCCAAATTGAATTAGAAATTGTTTAACCTTTCCAAGCAAAAATGGTTCCAACAAATCCAAGGCCATGAACTTTTCCGGTATTTTCCCTTCTTTTAAAAGGTTTCATTCACCCATCCATTGGATTTCCACCACCACATTTCCAGGGCACAATTTATAACGGATTAAACATTTTATCATCCAAATGAACCAAACACATTTGTTGGAACTTGGATAGCAAAACATTTGAAAAAATTTCAAATTCAATTTAAATTCAAAACAATATTAAAATGGAATTTTTTCTGGGTATTTTAATTTCTTTTACCATACCAAGGCGTTTTCCTGAAATTTCCAATTTATTAATTTTATTTGCCCTTTTCTAAATATTTTTTTGCCCTTTAAAACCTATTTTAACCTTTTGGAAATTAAATTTTGTTTCCCTTGGATTAATTTTTCTGCCAAGCCCCTGGTACTTCCGGCCTGAATTCCGGTCACCCACCTTTTAAGGACTCCCTCCTGGTTTTCCCCCCTGCCAACCTGGTTTTCCCTATACTGACCCCCTGTTGTTGACCATGAAAAAATTAAACCCCCCAAAAACCACCTTTTCCATGGGATTTCCTCACATTGCCGGATTGTTGTTTCACCTACCAAGGGTTTCCGACCCTAGGTTTATTACCCGTTTTGACCTCCCCATTTCCCTCTGTTTGCCCGGACTTGTTAACCTCTTTGGATTTTTTGTTTGGGGATTAATTCCGCCGCCCTTGGAATCTTAGCTAATCCGTGACCCCCGTTTCGGCTCTCGTGTTTTCCCCTGGCCTATGTTTGCCTATTGTTGGTTTCCGTTTAATTGGGGGTGGGTTTCGTGGAAGGAGGAACGGAATTCACATTTGTTTAATCACAGGGCTCGCACCGCTCCGAGGCGGTCAAACAAACCACCCTTTCTTCGTCTGCCAGTTAAAGACCGTCAAATCCCGCTGAAGTTAAAGGAGGGCCCCGTTCCCAAGTTCCCAGCTTTGATGTTTGGCCTTCGTTTCCCGGGTTGCGTTAAAGGAACCAAGAATCACACCAATTGTTTGATCAACAAGCCCGTTGACATCACAAGATCGGCCAAACCCACCCGTGTTCGTCGCCAGTAAAGGCCAAGCCAACCCAGTTGATGTTAAAGAGCCAAGCCAAGCCCAGTTGATGTTAAAGAGCCAAACCAAAGGCACGTTGAACCAAGTCAAGCCAAGCCAATGTTTGGATCAAGCCAAGCCACAGTTGATCTCACAGTCAACCAAGCCACCGTGGATCTCCGGAATCAACCCAACCACAGTTGACCGCCAGAGTCAAGCCAAGCCACAGTTGACCGCCAGAGTCCCCAAAGCACAGTTGACCACCAAGTCAAGCCAAGCCACCAGTGACCCCGGAGCCAAGCCAAGCCCAGGCCAGAGTCACCCAAGCCACTTTCACCAGAACCTCCCCAACTCCAGCTCCCAGCCAGAGCCCCACGTCCAGCTCCCAGCCAGAGCCACCCACCCAGGACCAAGGTCAGCCCGGTTCCCGGTTGAACCAGCCGGAGGGTCACGCCACGCACGCTTTCCCCAAACCCTTCACTTTACCCTCCCGGCCCTTAACGTTACCCTGCCGAAGCCTTCCCAAGGATTGGGGTCGCCTTAGTTCTTTGGGGATAACCCACCTGAATGCCCCAGGGGTGGCGTCCGCCTGCGGAACCCCTTCCCCAACTTTGCCCCCCGCCCCTTGCAATGGCAAGCGCCCCAGGAATGGTTATTTCAGGGCCGGCATTTAACCACCTGAACCTCCCCAAGGGGGGCGTTGCTGCAGAACCTTCCCAAGGGCGGTGGTTCCTTCGGCCCCACCCCCTTCAAGGTGGAAGGCCCGCAATGACTCTCGCCCTCGTTCCCCGTGAACCTTCCAATGGGGCTTGCCCGCCTCCAGAAGGGCTGGTTCCTTTGGCCTCCCCTGTCCTGTCCGGCCAGGAAGGCCGTCTATGAACTCTGCCCTTCCTGCCCGGCCAGGGCCGTCTATGACCTTCCCCTGTCCTGCCCCGGCCATGGAGGCCGTCTATGAACTCTCGCCCTGTCCTGCCCCGGCCATGGAGGCCGTCTATGAACTCTCGCCCTGTCCTGCCCCGGCCATGGAGGCCGTCTATGAACTCTCGCCCTGTCCTGCCCCGGCCATGGAGGCGGTCTATGAATCCTTGTCCTGCCCTGTCACGGCTAAGGAGGCCGCCTGTGAACTCACGCCCTGTCCTGACACGGCTAAGGAGGCCGTCTGTGATTCCCTATCCTGCCCTGTCATGGCTACGGAGGCCGCCTGTGATTCCCAGACCTGCTCTGCCACGGCCCCTGAGACCAGGAAGACTCTCCCTGTGTTGTCTGTCTCTACTCTTCCTGTGTTGTCTGTCTCTGTTTCCCCCCAGATCTCAGACATGGTTCCCTGCCTGGTCTACGGTCCTACTCCGGTCTGGTGGTCTCTGGTCCTGTCTGCTCCGCCCTGGGGGGCTCCAGTCCCGTCTGCTCCGCCCTGGTGGGCTCCAGTCCTGTCTGCTCCGCCCTGGTGGGCTCCAGTTCTGTCTGCTCCGCCCTGGTGGGCTCCAGTTCTGTCTGCTCCTCCCTGGTGGGCTCCGGGTCCATCTGCTCCGCCCTGGTGGGCTCCAGATCTGCCTGCTCCGCCCTGGTGGGTTCCAGTTCCATCCTCTCCGCCCTGGCTTCCACATGGACCTGGCCCTCCGTCCCTCCCTCTGTTCCGCCTCCGCTCCACCGCCCTCCTAGGATTGTTTAGGAGCGTCTGGAAGCTGCTCCTTGGGGGGGGGGGGGGGGCTATGTCACAAATCCAGGCCATGAACTTCCGGTCATTCACCTCTAGAGGTCACTCACCCATCACATGGACTTTCACACCACACAGTCAGTCACAGATCACAGATCACCAACACAGCTGTCTGCACTGATCACGCACACAGCTGAAAACAATCTCACATCACCATCACCCAATCACACACACTATATAAACCATGGACTTTCTCTCACACTCTGCCGAGTATTGTTAGTCTGTCTACATACCAAGCGTTTCCTGATTCCTAGTTTGATTACCCGTGTTTGATTCTGCCCGTGTTTCTGGATATTCCCTCTGCTTTGCCCTTTGGACTCTGATTATACCTCGTATGGATTATTGCTCGTTCCCTTGGATTATCTCTCTGCCTAGCCCTCTGGATACTGTACGCTGATCGTCGACCCACGCTTGTTTAACAGACTGCTCTGTGTTTTGCCCCTGCCATACCTGTTTGCCGTATACTGACCCTGCCTGTGTGTTGACCATGTTTAATAATAAAGCCTTGCAAATGGATCCTCGCGTCTCGTCAACCCCATAACAAACTGTAGCAAAATTATAATTTAAATGCTGTTTTTCCTAAATGCATTTAGACTTACGGGTAGGACACTTAGGATTGCAATTTCATCATAATACCACATGATAATTGTAGCAAAATGCAGTGAGAATTTCAGAATGCATTCTGAGCCAAAGGTGCAGCAAAAGGGTAGCAAAATGGTGATTTAAATGTCTTTTATTTTTCTTAAATGCATTGACACTTACATATAAGACGTTTCAATAGCATTTTAATTTACAGTAATACCCCATGATATGCCGAGAAAAGAAAAAGAAAGGGGGTAAAAAGGTCAAAAGGAAGCCCGTGCATCACTTGCAGGCACATTCATAATCCTGTGAAACTTTTTTGGCTGTCGATGTTAATAACGTGTTTTAATGTCGGAAATAATTTCATCACCACCAACGCATCTAATATTCTCTCTGAGTTTCCGTGTTCCCTTACAAAAATTAGCCATGGTTTTAACACAAATAAAGCCAAAAATCATTGTTCTTGTAGCCATGGTAACTGTAAATTAACCATGGTTTTGTAACTTCAAATAATAATTTACAAAGAAGTATTAAGATTATTGTGGTTATAAAAACAGACCTAAGCCAACAATAGCCTTTAATAGGCTATTGACCAAACATTTAATTCAAATATTTACGTAATCTTTCATTTTTGGCCACCTTTTTGCTGTAGATGGCACAGCCTCTATATTTTCTTCAACAAAAAAAACATGTTGACATCACATCCCTTACACAAATAAACAATGGTTCTATTGTAGTAAGACTGCTTAATGAAGTCATAGCCATAGGTAACGGTCTAGTGCTACAATTGTAATTTGTAAATCATTTATTATATTTTATTAAAGTTCTATTTTGACCCCTATAGTATGTATTTTTTTTTACTTTCATAACATTTGAGGAAGGGGGGGGGCACAACAATACAATCCTGCTTAGGGCACCCATTTGTCCAGCAGTGGCCCTGCTATCTGTTATCATTCTTGTTCACCTCTATGGCAGTTTGTACATCCCCAAGGGTGGCTTTAGTTTTATAGTTTTATATTAGAAAACAGTAATAATGAAAATAATGAACACAATATAAATGGTAAGTGCTGTTAATTATTTTTATTTTTTTTGTTACATGAAATACATATGTCACGAGTGAAGCTCCCGTACCACCCCCTCTGCACCACCAGAGGGAGCCTTCCCCTGAATATTAACTCTCATTCGGACTCAGTTTCCCATCATTCCTCATACCTGGGCCTGATTGCCTTGCCACACCTGCACCTCATCATCACACACACATATAAGCAGCACACTTCCATGCACTCATTGCGAAGTCTTGATTTGCCTCGGCTGTCACTTCTGAGCGTTACTACCCGTGTTTGTTTTTCCTGTTATTACCTCGGCCTTGATCCTCGACTCTGTGATTCTTCTCTGGTTGCCCCGACTCTGATTATTTCCCTGGACTCTGATATTAGCCGCCTGCCCCGATCTCTGCCTGTTGATCTGACTACGTCTCTGCTTCTCCTCCGCTGTTTCTACTGCTGGTGATTGACCCTGTTCTGTTTGACTATTCTAAATAAACTAAGCTGCAAATGGATCCCTCTCTGTGTGTTTCGCAACAGAAGACTTCGCCAAACAGCGATCCAGCAGCATTGATGCAGTTGACGTCTGAACTCACAGCTCAAGCCTCACAACTCGCTTCGCATCAACATCAGCTGCAACGACTCACCACGCTCACTGAGGAACTTGTTACAGCGTTGCAAGGGCTGCGCATAACTCAACCCCAAACCGCTGCCAACCCGCCACCTGTTCCAGCCAATCCGCCTACCATGCAAATTCCCTCTGTCAGCCCACGACTCGCCTTTCCGGAGAGATTTGACGGTGATCCCACAAGATGCAAGGGCTTCCTGTTACAATGCTCGCTCTTCGTCAACCAACAACCGTCACTTTACCCTACCGAATCTAGTCGCATCGCCTTTGTGTGCTCACTACTCACCGGCAAAGCTCTGGACTGGGCTACGGCGGTATGGAGGACCGATGGCTCCGCCTTCCCTACCTTCGACTCATTCCTCCATCACTTCAGGGAGGTGTTTGAACATCCAGCTGAGGGAGGAGGCGCAGGTGAGCAGCTTCTCGCACTCTCACAAGGCAGTAAGACGGCAGCCGATTATGCTCTGTCCTTCCGCACTCTGGCAGCACAAACCACATGGGTGGAGGATACACTGAAACTGTTGTTCCGGAGGGGTCTGAACGCTGAACTACAATCTGAGCTGGCGGTGTCGGGACGAGGGGAGAACCCTGAGCCAATTCATTGAACTCACCATCCACATAGACAATCTGATCCGCGCTCGACGCACGGTGCGACCTGCAACTCGCTCACCACCCAGATCTCAAAATGCCGGTGAACCTATGCAACTAGGATTCACTCCCCAGGAGAGGGAGCGCCGTATTCAGAATCAACTCTGTCTGTACTGCGGCCAGGCAGGCCATGTGAGGAACACCTGTCCCGTCCGGCCATCATCAGATCGGCGCTCGGTGAGTGACATTACCCATTCAATCAATTCAGTCTCCAGTATTAAACTACCTGTCGAATTAAGATCTCAGGACCAAGAAATTCAAACTACAGCGCTTCTAGACTCAGGAGCAGCTGGAAATTTCATAGACAGTGAGTTTGTCCATCAGCATCACTTAAAGCTAACCCCCTGTACTTCCTCCTTGGCAGTGGAGGCGCTAGATGGCCGTCCCCTGGGCAAGGGAAGGATCCTCCGTCTCACTGAACCTGTCAAACTGCACATCGGAACCCTGCACTCTGAGGAGATTCAGTTCTATGTTATACAGTCACCTACCCATCCGCTGATCCTCGGCCTTCCCTGGCTTCGAACTCACGATCCACAAATATCCTGGAGAGAATGACAGATTACGGAATGGGGACCAGCATGTCAAGAACGTTGTCTGTCTAAAATCACCCGAAAGCTCAACACGATCACGACTGCCACCGTGGACACGCTCAACTTACCCCGTGAGTATGCAGATCTCATAGAGGTCTTCAGCAAGAAGAAAGCCTCACAGCTCCCCGCTCACCGCTCAGTCGATTGCGCAATCGATCTCCTGCCTGGCACCACTCCACCCAAGGGTAGGATTTTCCCTCTGTCGCAACCGGAATCAGAGTCCATGAAGACCTACATACAGGAGGAATTAGCGAAGGGGTTCATCAGACCGTCCACCTCTCCTGCATCAGTGGGGTTTTTCTTCGTGAAGAAGAAGGATGGGGGCCTAAGACCATGCATTGACTATCGAGGTTTGAATGAGAACACTGTAAAATTTCGCTACCCACTGCCACTCGTTCCTGCGGCCCTCGAACAGCTGCGGCGGGCAAAGTACTACACCAAGCTCGACTTACGTAACGCCTACAACTTGATTCGCATCCGTGAAGGGGACGAGTGGAAAACCGCCTTCTCTACCACTAGTGGGCACTATGAGTACTTGGTTATGCCCTTCGGGCTCGCTAACAGTCCGTCAGTCTTCCAAGCCTTCATGAACGACATCTTCCGTGACATGTTGGACAGATGGGTCATCGTGTACATTGATGACATCCTGATTTACTCAGATACCCAAGAGGAACACATCAGACACGTTCGGTCAGTCCTCAAGCGGTTACTGCAGCACCAGCTCTACGTAAAGGCAGAGAAATGTGAGTTCCATCGGACCAATACCTCCTTCCTCGGTTACATAATTAGTCAAGACGGAGTCTCCATGGACGATAAGAAGGTCCAGGCAGTACTCGACTGGCCACAGCCCCAGACAGTAAAGGAGTTACAATGCTTCCTAGAGTTTGCCAACTTCTACCGCCGTTTCATTAGGAACTTCAGCTCAATTGCGTCTCCGCTCACCGCCATGACCAAACGCAACACATCTCGTCTAGTGTGGCCTTCCGAGGCTCTCCAAGCGTTTAAGGAATTAAAAGCTCGCTTTACCTCCGCACCCATTCTTCGACATCCTGACCCAAAGCGCCAGTTCACCGTCGAGGTCGATGCCTCAAATACAGGGGTGGGAGCTGTATTATCGCAACGCCAGGGTGAGCCGGCTAAACTATACCCTTGTGCTTTCTTCTCCCGTAAACTGTCTGCTGCTGAACGGAATTATGACGTGGGCAATCGCGAACTACTGGCCATGAAACTAGCTTTGGAGGAGTGGCGGCATTGGCTGGAGGGTACCACACACCCATTTATCGTGCTCACAGATCATAAAAACCTTGAATACCTGCGCTCAGCTAAACGCTTGAATCCCAGGCAGGCCAGATGGGCACTATTCTTCACCCGTTTTCATTTCACTGTAACCTACCGACCTGGCACCAAGAACACTAAAGCTGATGCTCTCTCCCGTCAAACTGAAAGTGAAGAGCACTCCAGTCCCGTCGAGAACATCCTTCCAGAGAAAATCCTTCTAGCTCCCGTTCAGTGGGATATAATGACCGAAATCACCCACGCCAATCGTCAGACTCAGCCTCCTCCAGAATGCCCTACCGACCTAGTCTTCGTTCCAGAATCCTTCCGTCAGTCACTACTCAATCAGGTCCACACAAGCCCCAGTTCAGGCCACCCTGGAATCACTGCCACGGAACACCTCCTGCGGAATCGCTTCTGGTGGCCCACGCTTTTGACTGATGTAACCAGATTCATTCAAGATTGCACTGTTTGCAGTACCACCAAATCACTCAGACTACTTCCAGCCGGTCTGTTGCAACCCTTACCCACGCCCCACCGCCCCTGGTCACACATCGCCATTGACTTCATCACGGATCTACCCAAGTCCCAAGGTAACACAACCATTCTTACCATTGTTGATCGATTTTCCAAAGCCTGCCGCCTCATTCCATTACCTAAACTGCCTACTTCTCTTGAGACAGCCGAATTACTGTGTAACCAGGTGTTTCGCTATTACGGCCTGCCCGACGACATTGTCTCTGATCGTGGTCCT
The DNA here is from genome assembly GCA_023376895.1 of Aspiorhynchus laticeps. NCBI lineage: Eukaryota > Metazoa > Chordata > Actinopteri > Cypriniformes > Cyprinidae > Aspiorhynchus > Aspiorhynchus laticeps. The sequence goes on from JALXFT010000615.1 coordinate 15,661, forward strand.
CAATTCACCTCACGGGTATGGTCAGCCTTCTTCAAAAGTCTTAATGTCAATATCAGTCTCACTTGATTCACAGTCCAATGGTCAGACCGAGCGTCTCAATCAAGAGGTCATTCGCTTCCTTCGCTCCTACTGCCAACAACAACAAACCGAGTGGAGTCGGTACTTGATGTGGGCCGAATACGCTCAGAACTCCCTGACCAAACCAGCCACGGGCATGACCCCTTTCAAATGTATCCTCGGATTCCAGCCACCAATGTTCCCCTGGTCCGGAGAACCCACCGAACTACCCGCAATTACGGAATGGCTGCAACGCAGTGAAGAGGTATGGGACCGAGCTCACACCCATCTCCTACGGGCAGTCAGGCGTCAAGAACTCCAAGCCAACCGACATCGACGATCAGGTCCCGTCTACCAGCCAGGGCAATGGGTCTGGCTCTCGACCCGAGACCTTCGCCTCAGACTTCCTTGCAAGAAACTCAGTCCCAGGTATGTTGGACCCTTCAAAATTTCTAGACAAATCACCCCTGTATCATTTCGGTTAGAACTGCCCTCTAATTACCGTATTTCTCCCACTTTTCATATCTCCCTGCTGAAACCCGCTGGTGGGCCCGAGAGGGGCGTCGGAGGAGGGAGCTGAGCCACACACTCCCCCGCCTATCCTGGTTGACGTATCGTGTGCATGAACTGCTAGACTCCAGACGCCGGGGCGGTGCGCTACAGTACCTGGTCGACTGGGAGGGGTTCGGTCCGGAGGAGCGATCCTGGGTTAACTCAGGCGATATCCTGGACCCCACTCTCACGGAGGAGTTCCAACGATTGCACCCGGAGAAGCCGGCCCCTCGACCTCGCGGAAGACCCCGGCGTCGTCCGCCTCCTCGCGTCAGGAGCCGCTCGCAGGGGGAGGGCTCTGTCACGAGTGAAGCTCCCGTACCACCCCCTCTGCACCACCAGAGGGAGCCTTCCCCTGAATATTAACTCTCATTCGGACTCAGTTTCCCATCATTCCTCATACCTGGGCCTGATTGCCTTGCCACACCTGCACCTCATCATCACACACACATATAAGCAGCACACTTCCATGCACTCATTGCGAAGTCTTGATTTGCCTCGGCTGTCACATCTGAGCGTTACTACCCGTGTTTGTTTTTCCTGTTATTACCTCAGCCTTGATCCTCGACTCTGTGATTCTTCTCTGGTTGCCCCGACTCTGATTATTTCCCTGGACTCTGATATTAGCCGCCTGCCCCGATCTCTGCCTGTTGATCTGACTACGTCTCTGCTTCTCCTCCGCTGTTTCTACTGCTGGTGATTGACCCTGTTCTGTTTGACTATTCTAAATAAACTAAGCTGCAAATGGATCCCTCTCTGTCTGATGTTTCGCAACACATAAATGTATGCAACATGAATACTTTTCCTTTCTTCAGTTGCATGTAAATTAATTGCCAAAATTGATGTCAAGAGCAGATATTTGCACATTATTTGCCTTTAGTGACCTTGCAAGTTTGATTAAACAACCAAAATATTAGTATGTTACATTGGAAAGAAGAAACCACTAAACTTGGTAAGCTTTACATGTGTGTCATGCATAATTTCTTGCAAAGCCTCATTAAACATTTTCCAAATAATTAATCATTCATCAGCTTCAATTTAATTTTCCAAACATTTTCAATTGGATTATAAAACACCTTTGTCGCAATAGTGGTGTCACGGTGCACACACGAGGGAGGATACAGGAAAATGCAGATGAGGACTTAAACTCAAATGATAGTCTTTAATGTTGACAAGGCAGGACAAGGCAAGGCTGACAGACAAGATACACCTGGGAGTCACAAATAGACCAGACGCAATCAAACTGAACAGGCATGAACTAATATACACAGGTTAATTGTATGAACAGGCATGAACTAATATACACAGGTTAATTGCAGATAACGAGACAAACACAGCTGGACAAGAGTTAACTCGTTATCTGGTTAATTACAGATAACGAGACAAACACAGCTGGACAAGAGTTAACTCATAATGACATCAGACGAGGACAGGAAACAAACCAAATATGGACACAAGAGGCGGGAACACATGACACACACAACAGAACACTGACATAACTCCCCCCTTACGGAAGGCGTGTCCCACGCCGTAACAGTTCCACCAGGGAGGGGGGGGCGGGCGCTCTGGAGGCCCCTCAGGACAAACACGGACAGGAACACAGGACGGGGACCTCCAGAGCGGAACAGACAACGGAGGTCATGGCGGAGCTGGGAGCTCTGGAGGCCATGGCAGGTGGTCATTCATGGCCGTGGCCTAGTCCCTCGGCCAGGCCACTCCAGCCGGAACCCTTCTACCCCCAAAAAAAAATTCCCTGGGGAAGTTAGGGGGTATCAGGAGCCCTCCGGGGCTGGAAACACAGAACAGTACAAGACAAGACAGGAAAGCCCTCCGGGGCCAGACAGACAGGACAGGACAGCCCACAGGAACAGGAAGCCCTCGAGGGCTAGCTCGGAGGCTGAGGCTTCTTCTGGGCATGACCAGGAGTCAGAGGCCCTCACAGGGTCCCTCAGCGACCGCCTCCACTTCAGCGACAAGGGGGCAGGCGGCTAGAATGGCCTCCATGGCCACAACAAGAGGAGCCGCCTGCCCCAGACGAGTCTCCATGGACCTGACATGACAAGGTAAGTTTAAAATGTTCCTGTGGGCACAACAAGACAGACACACGGCACTCCTGGCCGTGACATGTGGACTTGATCCATGGGGCTAGGGATAGCGGCGGCCGGCGGGTATGAGTCTGCGCCGCCGGCGGCAGATATCTCCCGCGATCGGCGGGCATGAGGGCTCGCGGCCACTGGACTCGCGGCACTCGCAGTGATCCCGCCGAACTCCCACGCCACCTTGCAGTGGGCTATGGCGGGAATAACGAGCGGCGACTTCCATGCCGCGGGACAAACAGACAGGAACAAAATAAAAACTTTTCAAAAAACAGAAAACAAAACGAGGTGAAGGGGCGCCGCTTACGTTTAGGTCTGGTCTTCTGTCACGGTGCACACACGAGGGAGGAATAGGAACACGCAGACGAGGATATAAACTCAAATAATAGTCTTTAATGTTGACAAGGCAGGACAAGGCAAGGCTGACAGACAAGATACACCGGGGAGTCACAAGTAGACCAGACGCAATCAAACTGAACAGGCATGAACTAATATACACAGGTTAATTGCAGATAACGAGACAAACACAGCTGGACAAGAGTTAACTCATAATGACATCAGACGAGGACAGGAAACAAACCAAATATGGACACAAGAGGCGGGAACACATGACACACACAACAGAACCCTGACAAGTGGTTTGTTTGAGATCATTATTGTGTTAGAAATTACATGTACAATATCCAAACTGATTTTTTAAAGAGATTTATTTTTATTTATTTTTAATTACACATCTCATTCGAGACTTTGGTTCACACATTGAGGTGATTTTCAGCCTCTTGGGTTTCTTTGACCAGCCAGAACATCACTTTTGGCCATTACTTGAAAGTATTGTCTTTAAACTGAAAAAAAAAAATGCTACAGTAAGAAATGCAAATGATCCTTACCTGTGATGGTGTATATAATACGTTTGGTCATCTGGAGGTGTTAGATTTTTTTTTTTTTCTTTGATCAAAGAGCATTATTTAAAGCAGCTGGAGTGTGGAACACGTACATTTAAGATCCTTGAAGGTATGTAGCCTGACTCAAACATCAATCATGCATGCAGCACTGCTTTGGTGTGGGGGGCTGCAATCATATATATAGCTGAACTTGGAGCCGATGCAAGCAGAGAAAGCTTTAATTTACCATTAGCACCTTGCAGCTGAAATGCACCTCTCTTCGCGACAGGAACTACCTGCAGTTATGCTATTTTTTGAGCATGTTTAAAATTGGGGTGGAATTTTAAAAGGATGCACTGTCACTATTATAGTTAGAACTGGGCTGGTAAAACATCTGAGACGAGATCCTCCCCCACTGAGGAAGAGACGTGGAAAAATATGTCACTTCCAGATTTTTAATTTGCCTTGAATGCACTACTTCATTGTACAAGGTCAGCTCACTTATAGGTAAGATTTAACAAAGGCAGCCCTTGAAATGATAGAAAAAATACCTGAAATTCTGAAAAGTTCAAAAGTTTTTTGAAGTTTTTGTTATGAGTTTGGTAAGAAAAAAAGTCAGTGGCAGATATGATATGAAATTTGGGGTCAGTTTGATTTTTTTAGTTTTTTTTAAAGGAGTCTCTAATGCTCACAATGATTGCATTTACTTGATCAAAATACAGTGAAATATTGTGAAATGCTGTTAAATATTTTCACAAATTAATATAACTGTTTCTATTTTATATATAGTTTAAAATGTAATTTATTCCTGTGACGGCAAAGCTGAATTTTCAGCAGCCATTAGCCCAGTCGGCTACACTTTAGAATACTGTTCCATAATTAATTAATAACTACACAAGAATACAGGAGTAACACAATATTAGCACTCTAGTAACTACTAGTATCTAACAAAAAACTCTGATTGTTGAATTATTAAGTAATAGTGCTTAGTCTAATGTGGTAGTTCACTATTAACTAATCAGTAACTACTATTTTTTCATACCTCCCCAAGAACCACTGAGAACTACTGTATACAGGTTCATAATTAATATGCATAATGTATAATTAATTCTAAAGTGAAAGTCATGGTAACCCACTAGTAATGACTAAAATCATTGTAAGCTTTTGAGGGTTTTGTAAATTATTGGATAGTAATTATTCAGGTGGCACTACATCCTTCTAAATGAATTACTAATTTTTTTGGATCAGTATTCTAAAGTGAAGATCGTGATAACTCCCTAGTAACTACTGAAATCAATGTAAACTTTTGAGGTTTTTGTAAGGTTCTGGTAATTCATTTAGCTAGATGCGGTAACACTTAAATCATTACTAGTGGGTTACCGTGATCTTCGCTTTAGAATACTGATCCAAATAATTAGTCATTTCTTCAGAAGGATGTAGTAACACTTGAGTCATTACTATCCAAAACCTTTCATATATCTCAAAAGCTTACAATGACATCAGCCAATATTAGGGAGTTGTCATGCTTTTCACTTTAGAATACTGATCCAAGTAATTAGTAGTTCTTTTAGAAGGATTTGGTAATACTTCAGTCATTACTAGTGGGTTACCATAATCTTCACATTAGAATCAATTATACATTATGCAAAATTCACATTAATTATGAACCTATATACAGTAGTTCTTAGTTCTCCAGGATATATGAAAAAACTAGTAGTTATTGATTAGCTAATAGTGAACTACCAGTTTCAACTGAGCACTATTACTTACTAAATGGTTAATCAGTTTCTTGTTAGGTAATAGTAGTTACTGCAATGTTAATAGTGCATTAGTCATTTGTTCCTGTGTAGTTATTCATTAATGATGGAACAGTATTCTAAAGTGTTACTGTCCAGTCTTACATGATTTTTTCATAACTCATTCTAATATGCTGATTTAGTGCTCAAGAAACATTTCATATTATTATTAATGTTGAAAACATTTGTGTTGCCTAATTTTTGTTGAGTATGTGATGCACTGTTTTCAGGATTCTTTGATGAACAGAAAGTACAGTCGTCATTTACTCCCGACATCTGAGCCACTGTAGACGCAGAGGATTAACATCACTTTAATTTTTGAAGGGAATGCGCCGATCCCGATCTGCCTAAATGTGTCTATGTTCGCTCAAATCATTTGTAATCCAGCTTCATCTACAGAAGAAGTGAGTATAAGGATTTTTTTATGAATCTTTGCAAATCGCTTTTCCTAATAATGTGCTAGTTAGCCAGTTTCGTGGCTGAAGTTAACAGTCTGCTTGTCGCCCCACAGAAGAGAGGGACGGGGTCAGCAGAGCTCATTAGCATTTAAAGCAATATGTACTAAAAAACAGCTTGCATAACATTTGTTTGTATTTTGCTTTGTGATTTAACTATAAAAGATAGTGAGCCACATTGGAACATGTCTGAGAAATTTCTAGACTGATGACAACCACAGCAAACACAGCAAAAAAAAATTGTTTTAATTAAAATAGACAGAAAGAAAAATAAATTCTCAGGGTTTACGCTTATTATAACACACAAACTAAATAATAATAAATAAATAAAAAACAATTACTGATGCAGTGGGGACAAAATTGGTCAAAAAAATTTGTCCCTACCATCAGTAACTTTAAAACACATAAAACATATCAGAACACATTCTAAATGGTATTGTAGAGAGAATGGCTCTGGTAACTTCACTGACCAAACCCAGTGGACACCCACTGCACACATTGGTCAATGCTAGTGTGTTGAGTTGGTTGGGAAGCGCAAATCAAGGAGTCAAGTTTTCATCGATTATCAGGAAGTCATGCACCAGCTGAGCAACTGCCATTGAGATGAATGCCTAACAGAGTTGTCTCATATGTTTTAATAGCATCACAGTGTTTATACATTTCAAGGAAATCAACCTACAAATGCTTTAGTTGCTTGGATAAGAGAAAGCTTAGAAAAAAGAAGTAATTTAGTTTTTTGGAAATTCAGTTGTTAAAAGAGCATGTAGAAAGCAGCACATCATCCAGAATGATTTTATTTAACCTACTTGATCTCTCTCACACACGCATTTGTCTAATATTAGCAAGATATCAGCGTTATAATAGAGCAAAGCAGGAAATTATTTACAGTGCTGCTACAGCTCATAACACACATTCAAAATGTCCCTGTGCTAATGAACAGCTGCATGCGACTTGATTGTTGATAAAAAGCCTTCACAATATTCAGATGATGCCTTTGTATACAACAACAAAGGGGACTGATTTATTATATTTACACACAATTTGATCTTACTTTGATTGTTTACAACCACACTCTCATCTTTCAAAAGATGACATTTCACTAATTAACTTCATAAAACAGGAAATGAGACGTGGGAATCACAGAGGTTCTATCCTGTAGAGTAAATTCTCATCACTTTCAGCAAGGTATTCAATATTTTACAATTATTATGAGCTAATCGTCCATAGGAATAATATTAAAACATGTCAATATTACTATATTTTTTTTTTTAGCAATGTATTGTACAAATACACCGTTAGCTCGCCTCAAAGTAGAGTCTCTCATATTCATTTTGACATTTGATAGCAAATTTTGGCACCTTGGCAAATATGAGCACAGTTTGTGAGACTGTTAAAATCTCTATTAAATGTAAAGTAGATACATACAGTATAAGATTATTCTGGACTTTTTCCCCAAGAGAAAAATTTAATTTCTATGTGAAACAATTACTCACAGAAAATTGTCCCCATCACCACAGCCCTCAAATCCCATTCAAAAAGACTGACAGTCACTATCACATACAAGAGCCAATTATATTGCTTAACCTGTCATAAAGCTTTCTGAGGTAGAGGGGAGGACTTTTCATGGTAGAATGACTTAAATTTCCATCTGTTTCTCACACACAAAGTTATCCAATGGCTTTAGAAGAATTGAAATACAGCGTAGACTAATGTTAGGGTGTGTTTGTCATTTTTGGAGCATAACAGTAAAAATGTGTGTGCATTTTTATTGTATAAAAAGAACAGCTTCATGGACAAAATGCAAACAAAAACAACATGAGGGTGAGTAAATGATCGCAGAATTCTCATTTCAACACTAAATGTTTAACTTGGGTAAAGTAAAGCCCTTCAAAGCAAGCTGTTTGTATGTGATATAAGACTGGCATGTGCTGGTGCAGGATAAAAGTGACTAAAATGGCATTTACTTATGGTCATTGAGAGATTTAGGAACAAAATGATTTGCATCCCTAACAGCCTGCCTATGCAATTGTCACATAAAAAAAGATGCATTTTATTATATATATATATAAAAATAATCTCCTAAAAACATACATGTTCTTTCTACAGTAAATATAGCGTAGCAATCTTTGGCAACATTTTTGATTGCTTTTATTTTGAAATTCTAGTCACAGGAAGGCAGTTACTGTGACAGCTGCTGCCTCAATACTTAATTGTTATTCATGCTGCCATGTGATTTGTGAAGTTTTAATTAGTTATTAAAAACTTTCTAGAGATTTTAATTACCTTATGAAATTGCTCGAATGTGTCAGACATAGAATTACAAAAAATTACATGATAGTAGTCACAGAATAAACACCATATAATACCATATAATCAAATTTGTAACAAGCTTTATTTCTCACATATTCATCATGCTAACTCATTCTATTAACATATAGAGATGGGTGACAAATTAAAGAACAAGCCAGGTGGCTCTGGCATTTTGCTGGCATGGATTGGGTCCACTTGTCCATTTTACATTTAGTTATGATATATTTACATATTGGTGACTCTCAGTTGTATGATCTGCTTACACACCACATTTCATATGTTTCCATATGAAACGGGTCTTACAAATTTTCATAAAATCACTACTTTGTAAAATGTCATCATGTGATTGGGTTGTCTATTCCAGACTGATTATGTGACTGGGATGTCTTTTCCAGACTGTCTATTCCACATCCACAGAGCACGAAGGGTCAGTGAATTAGGCTGATCATATGCCTTCTTTATCCCCAAACATGTCCTGGCCAGAGTTTCTAAATTGCCAAAAATGTACAAGTTTTGGCTTTGTTTTCCTATAGACATACTCTTTACAGTCATCATACAATACATTATACACTCTTAAAATAAAGGTGCTTTATTGGCATCAATTGTTCCACAAAGAACCTTTACCATCCATGGAATCTTTTCATACCATAAAATATCTGTTCAAATGGGTTAATAATTCTGCAACTCTAACTGAGTTCTTTAATTTATTATTTTGTGGCAGATAAAACTGCCCTGAAAAATAACTCTATCATCTAATTATGCTCCTGAAATACCTTCAATGTAGCAATACATTTTTCTGAACAAATCAGAATCAAGAACAATGCTGTGTTATAAATAAAAATAATAATGCTAATGAGAAGTCATTAACAATATTCACTGAGCCAAGATATTGTGAAAATAGCAGCAGTGTGCATAAAAAGTGAAAATGAAAAAATTAGAAAATGAGAGTAGCAGCAGAGTGCAATTGCCTAAAGCACGAAGGCAAAAAACAAACAAACAAAAAAATACTGCAAATACGTATTCATTGGATGTATCAAACCAGCAGCACTCCAGACTATTTCAACTCTTCAGGCAGCTCTCACTCACAATAAGGTTTATAAATCTCACTCCTGTCAAGTGTTTAGGTCTTCCTCCAGAGAAATATACTGGATTTTATGGCTGTCCCATGCTGAACACAGTTAGTTACATGCCAGACAAAAGTACAAAATCCCCCATTGCATCCCTTTGAGCCACATATAAATGTAATTTGATTTTTTTTTATCCCCACAACCAGAGTGCCATTTGTTTCCACAAGATTCTGCACAGAACATTGCTCCCTTTTGGAAGTTATTGTGTGTGATGGCCAGTAACAAACTCATATCACACAGAATCTTGCTCTCAGTATATACAAAACACTAAACACCACCGTAACAACAACAATAACACATTTACTGTCCACTTCAGCAGCAAGGTAATATACAGTTTGGAAGCACACGACACCTCCGTGTGAGGAATTCTAGTTCAGTGCTACCACAAGTATTAGGCCTGTCCTGTCTGATTGCAGTGGAACTAGCAGAGTAAGCGCACTCGTTCATCATCGGCCTGTGACAAATGGAGGAACCAGCTTTGTCTGACAGCCAGCGGAGTAGTGGCCAGGCACTTCCTCAGTCCTCAGGTTATCCACAGGCGTCACAAGCACTAAACATGACTGCAGTGGAAAAGTAATGGGCTACTCCATTTGAAAGCCATTTGCAGGCTGCTCTGAGCTAAATGCTGTGAGCTGTCCTGAAGGACATTTCTCTGTCTGTGAACTTTAATGCAAAGGCAGAGACAGAGAAATGTGTCTTAAAACCAAGGTTGTTTGCTGAATTACAGTAATAGTTGCATTATTAATTTATTTTCATGTCTATTTAATTAGAATTAGGAATAGAATAATTTAAAAAAGAAAATGTACTCACCCGCAGGCCATCCAAGATGTAGATGAGTTTGTTCATCAGAAAAGATTTAGAGAAGTTTAGCATTACATCCTTTGTCACTAATGGATCCTGCAGTGAATGGGTGCCATCAGAATGAGAGTCCAAACAGCTGATGGAAACATTACAAAAAGACACAAGGGTAATGCTTTAGTTTGATTTTGCCCTTTAGACATTCTGTTGACTATCTTTAAAACTGCATGTCAACTACTGTACCAGTCATTTTATGGTCCCTCAACATTCTACTGACTTTAAGTAACTTTGCAAGTACATGTCAGCTCATTCTAACCCTAACCTAACAGTCTACTAATACTCTGCTAATACTCTGAGAATTAGTTGACGTATAGTTGCAAATTACTTACAGTCAACAGAATGTCTAAAGGGGACAATCAAAATAAAATGTAACCTCTGAGTAATCCACATGATTCCAGTCCATCGATTAACTTAAAGTTGTGTGTTTGTAATAAACAAATCCATCTTTAAGAATTTTTTAACCAAGCCCTCTATCCCCAATTATGCTTTCTCTAGTGAAAAAGTCATCTGAATCAGGAAAGAAATATGCACATGTGGTTGGAAAGGCAATCATCCTGGCAAATGTTTAATACTTTGTCCTATCAGTGGTTGTCACAGGAGCTACTCAGTGACCTTGCACAGACTATGGGGCACATTCCCTCTTTTCACACACGTGCACACACAACATACATTTATATGGACTTTTATGATGCTGGGAAGCCATAAAAGGGTTGTGTGTAATATGTGTTGGGTGATTGTGTGTATTATGTCTAGTGTAAAAGTCTGTACATGTTTTGTTATATATTCTAACTGTTAACATTTCACCAATTTGTCATTTATGAGTTTATAAATAACCCCAAGACACAGTAATATAGTTTACGTAATTTATTGATACAAGTACAATGGATGTTCTTGTCAGTTGGGAGCATCATTTGTTCAAACCGGTGCTGTTCAGATCTTGGTTTATTCATACATATCATTCACTTGAACAAACACTGGTATGGGTTTTGCAGACGTCACTGGGCAAATCCATGTTATATCTGTGAACAAATGTATATCGGGTTGTTTCTTGTGTTATTGCTTATAAGAAAACTGTGTTTATGTTGAGGTTAGGTATGACCTGCGTAGAACTGTTTGACTAAATGTTTGTGAAATGTTATGTTAGATTTACCGATAGCGTGGTATGTTTTGTAGGCGGGGCCAAGACATTAAGAGGGTGGCCGAGCCGTACAATCAGTAGACAGGTGAAGGTCTTATGAAAGTAGCGTGAGCGTGGTCGGAGTGCCACGGCCAAAGACAGTGTGTGCTAGTATCAGCAACACTAGTTCGTTTGGTGTAACAATAGACTGTGACATGGACGTGTATGCTATTGAACAGTTTCTATTTTTTTGTTGTTTTTGTATTGTTTGTGGTGCTATTTTTTTTTCGCTATGGAATTTTTGACACGTTCTGCACAATAAAACTCACCTCGAACGGGTCGCTGCTGGTTCTGGACACCTTTTTTCCTCCAACCGTAAGGTTCATCCACACCAAGTGTTGTGTAAATTGGCCTCCATTTTCTAGCTACGAGAGTCTGACAGAGTCCATGGATTGTTGTTCCTGATTAATCCTATTGGTTGCCTCATTGAAGCTTCAGACGATCAGTATGTATATTTCAATGCAGGTGTGCCAAGTTTTTATGGTTAAATTCAGCAGTGTGACACTTTGTTTTGTTTTAGGAGGCTCTAAGCAGGGGGGTGCTCCGCGTTCAATTTGGGGAAGTTCCCTATCAAAAGCTACTCTCGATGCTGCGTTTCAATAACGCTAATGAGAACATTCTTTGTTCGACCGGTTGTGAAGCATGTGTGTCAAACACGCCAAGAATTGGCTTAAATAACCTCAGCAGGTGACGTCATTTGATTACATGCACCTGAGCGTTATAAATAGATGTGAAACGGACACATCTTCAGGTTTCTTTGTCTTCAGAGACCGCATTGTGTGTGGTGTGTGTGTGTGTGTGTGTGTGTGTGTGTGTGTGTGTGTGTGTGTGTGTGTGTGTGTGTTTGTTTGTGTGTCACGCTGCTGAAAGCAGTCTCATTCAAAAGAAAGCAAGTGAAAGTGGAAGTTTAAACAACTTACTATTCTTGTCGAGTGAATCTGTAAGAGATGAGTATTGTTTGGAGTGTTTGGAAGAAAAGCACTCTGCTATCGCGTTCGAGGGCGGCAGGTGTGATCACTTCTTATCCATGTGCTTGGCATTAGGCTCATTTTCTCTCAAGAGGAACGTGCCGCTACGCACATTAAGATTGTGCTTTGATCTGGCTGAGGCTTAAGAAGCAGGTCTTCCCCTTTCTCTCGTGTTCTTGCCAGATCAGAAGGTTCTTGCGCCCGCCTCCGAAACGTGCCCGGGCATTTCTTCGGATCGGGCAGAGGACGCTGCAGTTCTTGCTTCTGTTGAGATGGAGATTGACAGCACCGCCTCCAAGCGCTCCTCCCTCGATTGTAAAATATATGAGGAGTTACTCGAAGTGGTGTCTCGTGCAGTGGCCAGATTAAAGCTGTCGGCCAAAAAAAACACTCCAAACTAGATGACAGGTTTCTGTCAGGTGGTCAGAGGTAGGGGCCACAGCAATGGTCTCTCCCTTTCTTTGGTGATCTCCATGATGATGAGATATCTTCTTCATTGAGTGATGCCCTAGGTAGAAGAGATGCTAGCAGGCTATTTCTCCCCTAGAGGAGCATCATCGCTCTTAAAAAAAAAAAAGCCAACGCCCTCAACCAAGCCATGTAGAGCAACATCTACACTTGTGGTGAAAGCATTTCATGCAGTGGGTCAGACTGGTGCTGCCCTGCACACCATGGTGGTTCTGGAGGCATGTCAGGTTGACCCTCTTAAAGATCTAAGCACCGGGAGGAGGCTTTCAATAAGTTTCTCCCCCACTGTGCTCAAGTGTCGGGGCTGTCGGCCACCCATACCCCTTTTCCACCAAGGCAGTTCCAGTGCTGGTTCGGAGCCAGAGCCTAGTTTCAAACCGGTTCTTTGTCTTTCGACACCCAAAGCACCAGCTCCGAACCAGGAAAAGCGGTTCGTAAGTAGCACCAAAACATTGCTGGGCTAGAAG
>JALXFT010000616.1:0-40918 GCA_023376895.1 Aspiorhynchus laticeps
GGTCACTACCTGTATGGGAAACCTGGGAAGATTAGGTTGCTGCTGGAAGAGATGTTAGTGAGACCAGCAGGGTGTGCTCACCCTGAGGTCTGTGTGGGTCCTAATACCCCAGTATAGTGACAGGGACTCTACGTATACCTCGGATGAGACGTTAAACTGAGGTCCTGACTCTCTGTGGTCATTAAAATGGCACTTGGCACTTCTCATAAAGAGTGTGTAACCCTGGCGTCCTGGATAAATTCCCTCTACTGGCCCTTATTAATGTTGGCCTCCTAAAAATAATACCCATTCACTGAATTGGCTGTATCTCTCTCTCCTCTCCACCTATAGCTGGTGTGTGGTAAGTGCACTGGCGCTGATGTACTGTGAGAGAGACCCTTTCTATGGTTGGAAAGTGATTTGGGTGTACAGCAGTACATAATAAAGCGCTACATAAATGCCTCATTCATTCAGACAAAGAAAATGAACTAAACAGGGAGTATAAATAAGAAGGAACTACTAAGTTAATGAGAACACAGGTGAATATAATAAAACAGACTAAGAAACTCGGTCAAACATTAAGACAGAACCAAAACACAAAGAAACAGAACATAACTGTGGCATAATGTCTCCCTCTGGGAAGGTGCGGCCATGCACCATAAACTGGCTGAGGAGGTGGATCCAGAGGTGGATGAGTGGATGGTGATGGACAGGAGACCAGAGAATCCAAGGAGGAGTAGATTAAGGAAGGACCCATTGAGGTGATGACAGTGGGAGAAGCCATGGAGAAGTGGATGGTGGAAGGACCCATGAAGGATTGGATGACCAATGAGATCTAGAGCGACCCAGGAGATAGCCATGAGGGAGATAACCCACGGTGGAACTTATCGAGGGAGGAGCCAAGGTGGAAACCTTGAGATGAAACCTGGAGAGGATGAGGCCCAGGTGGCGTCCGATGGATCGAGAGACCCAGTGACACCGAAGGATCAGGAGACCAAGGCAAATTTTCGGTGGCTGCAGTGGCTGCAGAGTAGCCATTGTGTCTGAGCACTGCATTCACTACGGTGCAAGTGAGGACAATGGTTGAGCCTAAGGGAAGGAGGAGGTATGGAACGCAGTGGTGATCCCAGCAGGCTCGGTGATGCACAGGACTGGTGATGATGAAGAACACACTGTAATGGACGGGACTGGTGATGAAGAAGATGGGATCAGTAATGATGAAGACTCTGAGCTGAATGGGATCAGTGACGAAAGAAGGATCAGGAGGAAGGTTCATGGTGTAACATGGCCACATAAGGAGAAGCTTATTTATAGTATTAATTAATAAGACTGTATTTAATTGACTGTATTAAAAACTGTGTTAATTGCTTTTTTCTTTGTACTGTTCTTTGTCCTCTTGTGTGTCTGAGTTTGACCTCAATCTCAACTCTTGTGAGATTCTCGCTTTGTGAGTCTACGCCACCCAAGCAGAAAGTCTACTATTTGGTTTGATGCAGAAGTGTTGATTTTGTCACCGTCACATTATGAAGTTTATCATTTTTATTATTTATTTTTTTATATTATTGTAATTATTTTATTAAATTATACTGTATATATGTATGTATGTATTATATATATATATATATATTATATATATATATGTTATATTATTATTATTATTATTATTTATTATTATATTACTATCTCTGCCTTAAGAAAACCAAACTACCTCCATACAACATTGTACATTTTAGAAGTCTCCCTAATAAAACACACCTGATTCAACTCATCAGCTCATTTGTAAAGATTCCAAGACCTCAAATGTGTGTGTCAGATAAGAGAGACATCAAAAATGAGCAGTGTTGGAGGTTCTCCAGGACCAGGATTGGAAACCACAGCTCTAGAGGTCCAGCGGACCTCAGTCGCACCAACCTGGTGTGACATGACATTCAAGCCTGACCAGGTCCACTTCTGAAACAGCAACATCATTGGATGGACCAAGGTCAAACACACCATCAAAGATGCTTACCCATTTCCAAGAATCCAAGAAACCCTGGATACCCTTCATATGGTGAAATGGTTCAGCACTGTAGATCTAGCCTTCGGGTATTGGCAATTGAAGATGACTTCAGATGCTTGACAGTCAGCTTCATTTTGTAGTTGTTTGAGTAGAATGTTATGCCATTTGGCCTTTGTAATACCCCAGTGATATTCCAGCATTAAACAGATGATGTCTTGGCTGGAATGCAGAGAGAGATCGGTCTTGTCTATTTAGACAACATCATTGTGCTAAGTATGGATGTGAAGGAAATGCTCTGGCGCCTGGCACAGATGTTTATGCCAGGCCTACTTAAAACTTAAACTGAAGTGTTGCCTCTTCCGCTGTCAAGTGGCTTACCTGTAGCACATCATTACAAAGATTGCCATTGCCAGTAACCTCCAGGGGGTGCAGAAGATTCGAGAGTGGCCATTGCCAATGAATATTAATGATGTCTGACAATTTACTACAGACCATTTGTCAAAGAGTTTGCCACAGTGGCCAAACACCTTCATACGGTACTCAGAGTTTAATACCAATGGAGCAGAATTACTGCACCACAAGAAAGGTATTGTTGGTTGTAGTAGAATTCACAGCATGCTTCTGTCAATACCAGCTGGGCTGACCTTTTATCATGCATACAGACCATAGTAGCCTACAGTGACTAATGAAGATGAAAGTACCATAGGGATAATTGGCCCAATGGCTAGAGGAGCTTGGGGGTACGATTTCAGAGTTGTATGTCGCCTTAGGCACTATCACGAAAATGTAGATGTGTTCAGAAGGCTATGTCACTCAACCAGCCCCGTAATCTTAAAGAACCCCTTGAGGAAACCTGCAATTCCATCATCAGGCAATTCTATGTGACTTTGATAGCAACACTCGCATGCAGTGTATCGCTGCATCTGAAATCGAATAATGCCCTACTATATAGTATGCGAAAAACTGCTTTTTCTGCCCTTTGTTGCCCCCATTCCAACTTTTTTGATACCTGTAGCAGGCATCAAATTTGAAATGAGCTCATTTAGTGTATAAAAGTGACATTTCTCTGTTTAAACATTTACAGTATGTTCTCTATGTTCTATTGTGAATAAAATATTGGCTCATGTAATTTAAAAGTATTTTAGTTTTCATTTTATTCAAATTTAAAAAAACGTTCCAACATTTCCGGAATTCGGTTCGTAGAAGAAAAATACCTGGATGACCTTCCACCAGGATTCTGAAGTGTGCAGTCAATGGACACTTTACATTCATTCATTAATGCATGCTTCATTCATTCATTTACATGACATCCGAGTTTCATACATACTACCCAAATTAATACTATATACAACTATCGCTGTAGCTAAGATGAATTAAAAGCAGAAAGTTTTGACTGATGAAACATTAAGAACACGCGAAAATATGTCGTTATGCAGGTAATAAAGTGTATGAATAATACAGTGCTAATTGACATACTATTTATTACAGTAGCCTATAGAAATTATAAAATATATTTTCTGCCTTATTTTGTAATAAAAATAAAAATAAAAATAGGGTAGTGTTTTTAGTATATAAACCATTGTAAAATTGCCATTTCGAAAATATAGGGGAAAATATAGAATACAAATTAACAAAAAGTAGATAATTGTAACTATAGCAGTTCACACCGAGAAGTGAGTAGGCTTCGTTTAAAATTTGCAGTGGTTGGGTATGCCAGACTTTTCTAAATAATGTACAGTAAATCAGATGACAATTTTGAAGACAACCTTCAAACTATTTCACTAAAATAAACAATGTGAGCTGCTTACTTTAGATCCATGGGCATTAGAACACAGGAATTCTTTTTCTCTTAACCTCATTCTGAGCCAGGCCTTTGATAAGAAAGTTCCACTCCCATAAAATATGATCTGCCATCTGTTTTTATTTGATTGTTCAAATATAAAAGTTGAGAAGCATGAGGAGAAGATGCTGTTTTAAGATCAGATAACATGAGCTCAAGCCGGTTGATGTGTGTCTCCAGAGATAAAGTGCTTCCTTTTGTGCCCTGCCTCAGTAACCATGGCTTTACCACATCAAATGCTGTCTTCCTTTGTGGATTCCTTGAACTCCTTAACTGCCTGTCTCTGCTAAACAATTTGATTTGATTTATTGTAAAGGAGAATGATTTGGAAATTCTTCTGAATGGACCTACCAGTACCATTACAACAATTCTTCAGGTGACAGCAAACAGAAATATCACAGTATGTTGAGATTATGTACCAAACAGAGTGAAAATCTTTAGTGCTTTATTCTCCACTCGCTTGGCTGGTGCAGCCCCCTGTGGAAGTACAGATACAAATCATTGGGTGTGAGCTTTGGAGCTTGGAATTTTCTTTCAAAATTCACATTTCAGAAAGGATTTTGAATGCCTATGGCATTCTGAAAATCTGGATGGAAATGTGTTCCTTGCTCCTGAAAGTGATGAATAGCGGGATACAGGGGCGTGTCTAGAGGGGGGCACGGGGTGGCACCGGCCCCCCTCAAAATATGCTCGGCCCCCCCTTGTGCCCCCCCAACAGCGCAGACTGATCAGAGTATAACATCTATGGTGCGGGTCCGGGAGCAGTTCGGGTGCATTTAAAATCTCACGCGCTGCCGCTGATGTCATACACTAATCGGCAGCGTAGCGCCGCTTGAAGTAGAACACACCTACTCACTGTCTGGTTCGCTGCCAATTATTTCCCGTGTACGATGCCATTGGATTAGAGTGCTGTCAATTTCACAATGCTCAACACCATTGGATGCTGTCAATTGCACAGCTCAAACAGTAGAAGCGCGATTTTACAGGCTGCAGACCACGTCTCTGTTCATTGTAAGTATTAAATTATAATTATAGGCCTATCATATAAGCTCTTTGAGTTTGTGATAAAATGCTGGGCCTTGCACCTGTCCTGCAGCAGTTACAATGGAACATCTTTATGTTACGTTTCTTCCTGTTGTTTCAATATTAAAGGCAATATCACCTTTCATCAAATAGTCCAGTATCGTGGTAAATCACTAAAATGTGGCTTTTAATAATGTTAGCGTTCTGACACTTGAAATTTTAAGATGTAGAATATAAACACCTGTTTGTATTGAACAACGCAAAAGTTTTTGTTTGGTAAGTCTTTTTTATTTTCGTATACAAGTGTCCTAATAACAGCTTTTCATTTAAATGATTTTTTTAAATCAGATGATAATATGGCTATTAAATATACTATATAAATAAATATTGGTGAGTGATTTAGAGTTATATCTTGTTGTTTTTTTAGACAGAATTCTGTGGTGAAAAATGAAGAAGGGGACAACATTAACAAAATAGATTCAAGGTTTCTTCGAGATACACCATGTCAAAGACAGGTAGTTAACAGTGCAGTGCAGGTGGAGCCAATCTTTCTGAAGGGCCAAGTTGGCCAGTAAATTAGCAGATTTGAAAGGGCCAGCTGACTACACCAGCAGCCATCTATGTGCAGCAACGGGTGAACTATCAGAATCCATGGGTTTTTTTACAGAATTTTTTCTCTTAACCTACATTCACACAGGCACTTTGACACAAATTCCACTCCCATACACACAAACACCATCTGTTGGTTTTTGGTTTATGGAACTCTCCAATAGTTGTAATGGTTATGATGCTGTACAATCTGTATGTGCTATTGCCTACACCTACCGCTATGCTCCAGTTAGCCCTCACAGGTCCTTTGTGCCCTTTTAGAATTTTAACCAACATCACCATTTAGTATGTTTTTTAAGCCTTTTGGATTCCTTGGACAACTGCAGTGTCCTGCTAAACACTTCATATTGTAATCTCTGTTACCCATGTCATTATGAAATTTTGTCCTCATAAACCACATACAACCGCACATACAGACACATACACACACATTAGATTCAACAAACAAACTTGTTTGGACAATCAAAGTTGAGAACAAGTATTGTCTGATCAGTGTTTTTGTGTAAAACAGATAAAGTTGTCCGGGTACTTGTGGAGTTGGAATTTTCTGTGACTTTTACATGACTTTCCAAAGGGTTTCCCCCTGGCTGGTTCTGGAACCCTGTGCAACCCCATTCTTCCTAGAATCGCCCCTGGCGGGATACATTTACATAAAGCGACTTACATTGCATTTTAAGTTACAGTTTTACATTTTATCAGCTCTTGCTTTCCCTGGGAATCGAACCCATGCTCTACCATTTGAGCTACAGGAAAGGATACAACATCCCGTTCTGAAGTGGTGTAATGTTGGTATGGATTTAGTGTGAGCTAAATCTTCTGAGTGTTGGCATTTTTCATACCTGGGCCAGTTTTGCACCACAGGTGTGTGTATTGGGACAGGATCTGTGACTAATGACTACGGCCACAGGAGAATCACATATCCTCCTACCAGCAGAGGCTAATGGTGTCAAGCCTTGGTCAAGGGAATAACATGTAAGACACAGACACAGAGACAAACGTTTAGCTTGCTAATGCTAGTGACGGGGGAGGAGCACGCGACTTTTTCTTGCATTTTCAACTTTGAACTCTAGGTGTCACCATCTAATCATCTTACCAAGCTTTTGCATCTAGATTCTGCAACTGCTACCCAGTATGGAGGCAGTTCACTGGAGTAACATACAGCCTTGAAATAAGTCCATAGTCCCTTTTCAGTTAGAAAATAATAGTTCATGTTTCTATCTTAGTTGCACAATTTTACCAAAATACACAATGTTCAAAATTGGTTAAACAGAAATATAAGTAGGAGGTGTAAAGCATGTTATTAAAGATGTATGGTTGACCTTTTTCCTCTTTCATTTGTTGTGTTTATGAAACATACTTCTGTATGTATGATGAGGTTACACATGAGTTCAAACTGAGAACAGATATTCACACTATTCAAACTAGCTGGTAGGCAGTTCTCTAAGTAGATTAATGACCATTTATGATCTTCTATGTCCTTACTACATCTTGTCTCATTATAATCCACTTCACATATCTGCTTATAGAAATGGGTTTTGAGAACAAAAATGTCAGTCAGGAGACAGTTTCTTAGACCCTGGTCATTTAGTTTCATCACATGGAACTGAGCAATTTGTTGATGGTCCACAGCTGTGATGTAATTTTTACCATGAAATTAAGCATCTTGTGCACACATTAACATTGTTGTTGCTTCGCTGGTGTGTGTACTGTGCCAAGGTCTTAGGTTTGTGAAAATATTTTTACGTTTTGTATCTTTAGAACATGTACAATGCTTGCTAAAAGACCAAATGCAATTTCCATCAATATTATATCTACCACAAAACACTGCTAAACATAGTGCTTAATTTATAAATGTAGTGGAAATTGCATCAATCCATGTTTTGAATTGGACATTGTCAGGCATTGTTATTAGACAAATTACATAAACTTATACAGTAACCTATATCAGGAAAGAGAGACGATTCAAAATTGTTCAAGTTCAAGGATAATTTTTGGTTCTTTGCTTTGGTTGTTTTCTGTTGCTCAAGATGACCTAATAAAATGGAAAATGTAGTGTGATATGGTAGTTGTTATTTTTTGTAATATTTGGATGCAATGAAAATGTAACTTTTTCTAATCATATTATAAATCTGTTTTCATATTTGTTTTCATATTTGAAGGACCAAAACAGTACTTAAACTGCTTGTAACCACGTAAACAATCAGAATGTACAATGCTTAGGCACTCAATAGCTCATTTGTGTGGATTTTATGAGACACAATGCCCATAACTGAGGGGGTTGCTTGGCATTAGATCTGTTTATACCCAAACCATATTAGTCTCCACGGTGACATATCCATAAAGCAGCTCTCATTCACTTCGCTCATCATTTCGCTTCTCTGGCTGAGGGTCATTTTAAGACAGCATTCCGTATATATCCAATTACAGCATTCACATTCATGCTAAAATTATATTTGTGAAGTTTAACTGAAAGGAATTGTCAAACTTGAAGTATTTAGTATAATGTTATGAATAATTAGACCTAAATAAATTAGATCTAGACCTAAACATATCAAAGAGAAGTACCTGTGTGTGTTTCATGTGATAGGATATAAATGAACCAATTTTACTCAAGTGAGAAACTCATCTTTTAATATCAGATAAGAATCAATCTGACTATATTAGGGTAACACAAGTAATTTTATCAATCAGATAAAAAAGCTGGGAATATCTGTACAGTTTCATATTTTAAGTGGTAAAGTGATTTTTACATGTTTTTGCTTCTTGCAGTTTGTCCCTAAGGCATAACTGGAATAAAATGGATGTGTAGGTGAAAGGTTTTAGGCTAAAATCTGGCAATAGTTGATTTCATGAGCTGTCACCGTCTTTGATACACACTGCATGATTATCACACATGTAAACGAGCACCGATTTGCCTTGGATTCGATTCGATTTGATATTAGCATTTGTCTGTGATTTCCAAAAATATGTCAGTGAGTGAAAATCGGGAGTAAAATCGTGCAGTGTAAACACCAGAGCTTTTCGTAAAAAAAGACAAATAAATAAAAGTTGAATTGAAATGGATGGATTGAGAGAAAAGTATGACTTTAATTGCACTTTTATCCTCAAGTAAATTTTTTCTGTAGATAGATTATTCACATCAGTCAGGTTTCATATATTATCAAGTACAGATGCACTTTTTCAGGTTTCAGTGTTGAAGTGGCTGTGGCGTCATGACCCAGACAGGGTTACAGAGAGACATGATTGCTCTCACAGAAGTTGAAGAAATGATGAAAGAAACTGACAACGCCGGATATGAGCACACACCATTGCTCAGCCCCAAACGGATCAGCCCAATCTCCACCATGACTCCTCCCTCCTTCCTGGCTGGGTTCCCCATCTGGCTCCTCCCTCCATCAACACCACACTTGTTTCTCCCAGTCCTTCGCCTGCTCCAAGTCCTCCTCCAGAGCCCCTCCCTCCTCAGTTGGAAAAATGGGAAACAGGCCTTTGTAAAGGAAGGCTATTCACTCACTGATAGACTGAAAGAGTTGATCTTTAATTGATGGTGATCCCAGTAAGGTAACATTCAGGCATATAAAAGGTGGAAATAATCTTATAAAGCTGTTAAGAAAAGTTAGTAAACTACATATGCAATAAGTTGGTCTGGTTTTGATATTAATATGCTCAGTCCTGTATAACAGAATGAAGTTGAATGGTTACATTATTAATCTATGGCTATTTCTTTTTAATCTTCGAATGTTAGGGGGTTGAAAAATAGTGAAAAGCGTAACTATTTTTGAAATTATTATTTTGCATGAAACAAAAAGCAAATTGTGTTTTCTAACAGGAGACATGTTTTGTTTTGAGGGATGAACAATTTTGAAAAATTCTGCCTCTTTTTGCACATGGATTTTCACGTTCGTCTGGAATTATGGTATTATTTAAGGTTTAGGTTTGTAGGCTCTGTAATGACATATGATACATCTTACTATGTATTTTTGGTTATAATAAAGTGGCTAATGGAGAAATGCTTGGGGAGCTTGGTCATCTGGTGAACAAATGCAAAATAATCTATAAATCAGAAAATGTGATTATGGGGGAGAGTTTAATATATCCCCTGATTTATGGTTAGACCGAAAACCTCAAAGAAGTTCACATTCGGTGTATAATGATAGTATAATGTATAATAACAAGTGTGATTGACTAGTGGAGGATATTAAACCAAAATGTATTCAATGCACATGGTGTATGCCTTCAGGAAATGGACAATGTTTGCAACTCTAAACCTCAAATCTCTCCTAATATTTAGAAGTTCAATAATGACTTGTTAAAGAATGTTAGATTCTATCAACAGGTGACGACTCTCATTGAGGAGATTGAAAAACTATTTATGTCTAACATGAATCAATGGGAATGGTTTAAATTAAAGGTTAAAAAATAACAATCGAAACAGGTAAATTCTTGTCATTGATGATGAAACAAAAACAAAAGGAACTTAAATAAAGAAAATAAATGTATTGGTACTTAATTCACAACTATAACCAAAAACACTGCATTAATCATTGCAGTCTCAATTAGATGAGTTATAGAAAAAGCATGTGGAGCTTATATCTGTTCAAGAGCAGGTGGATTGAAAAAGAAGAACAAAAGTTCATAATTGATACACAAAGCTTTTCAGCTTTGATAAACAAAGATAAGCAAAGACAAATAAATAATCTCAAGATTAATGATATTATAACAGAAGATCAAAAAGTAATTCAGGATGAAATTTAGCCTTTTTAACGTTTATAAATTGAAATATAAAAGTGGATTTTGAAACATTAAAGATTATTTAAAAACTGAATGAGGAAAACAACAGACACATTGATGATAAATTAACTTGAAGTGAATTGATAAATTGATGTGGCATTAAAACAAATTAAAAATGTCAAATCACCAGGTATTGACAGATTAACAACAGACATTTAAAACACTTTTGGAGAGATATTAGGAAATCAGTATATCATGCATTTGTGGAATGCAATCAGAAAGGGTGCTTATTCCCGAAAGTGAAAACATGATTAATAACCTTGCCAAACATAAGAAATCATTAGATAATGGGAAACAAATAACTCTGTCATAATAAATTACTTGACTTGGTGTGTGCTAATCATCTCAAACTAGTGCTTTGGGAACTTGTAGAGAAATATCAATCAGCATTTAACCAAAAATCAATAATTAAATATCATATTTTGTATATGATAGATTATCAATTAATGATTTAATATGACAGCTTTATTTTTTATAGACTTTTTTAAAGCATTTAATACTGTAAACACAAATGTATTTGTACAACTCTTAGAATGTTTAGCTTTGGGGAAGGGTTCTGAAAGGTTATTGTTCTGTAATAGCATTTATAGTTCTATATCCCTCAATCTAGAATTGAGAGTTTCAGTGGAATCAGACAGGGTTGTTCAATTTCTCCAAAACTCTTTCTAATGTGCACTCAAATGATAGCTTATACCTCATTGTCAACCATCCACAAATAAAATGAATTACCATTTTTGATTCTGAATATTGATTTAGTCAATTTGCTGATGACACAGTAATATTTAAAAATAAATAAATGTATAATTGTTAAAGCCCTATTGACATTATTAAATTCAAAACAATGTGAACTACATTGAACCATACAGTGATGAAGGCATACTCCAGTAAAATACCTGGGTTTAACATTGTCTTTTACAACAATAGAACAAATATAGAACAGAGAATAGAATGAAAAAAATATCTTATAAGAGATCTGTCTATAGACAGAATTCTTTTGACAGAAGCAAGGCATATCTAAATGAATTTACACATGTTACTCTCTTTATGATTCTCTTCAACTAATTCAAAAGCTTAGCTCTGTGATGTTTAATTCTATATGAAAAAAACCTCATATACTCAAACTGAATTCGATTACAACTTATTTAGCACAGCCTAATTTAAAATGGTTTCATATACCAAAATGTGTATTCAACAGAGTCTCAGGTTTAGAGTTGTGGTTGAATTATGATTTTGAGATTTCTAAATGACCTATCCATCTGTCAAATTTCCACAAGCAGATATTGCACTACCAGAAAATTATATTTAGCCATAACATCACACCGCATGGTTCCACCGTGTGGAATAACAGAACACTACAATACATACTGTAGAAACACATGATTTAACATAGTATGAGAAACAAATATTGTATGTTGTTGATTTGACAGATCACATTGTCCAATTTATACAATTCATTTATCAGGAAATAAGTGATAACATTTTAATTTAGAGAATTATTAGTGTGTAAAGCCAAACCTCTTCTATAATACAAAACAATACAAATGTAATACAACTAAAACAAAACACTCTACATATTCAAATGTGTCTGAATAAAAGGGGTGAAGTGTAACAAAGTAATAAATGTATGAAACTTTTCTGATTTCAATGCACAATCACATTTGTACTAACATTCCTTCATTGAATGTATCGCAGGTTTTGGTTTATGTGGATGGTCTCACGAAAAAGATGTCACTGATATTAAACATTATTATGGGTAGCCTATCATATACATAAAAGCAAGTGGAATATCAGTAGGCCTAACAGTATAGGCTACTACTGGAGATTTACTTGTGGAGATTCGTCTGTCTGTTATATTTCCATATGCATGTATTATTTCTTACTTAAGTATGCAAATTTAAATAGTAAAAAAAAGAGCGAGAGAGATCCCGCCTGAACTTCCTCTGACTGACGTCAGCCTCGCCGCTCCGGACACCGCGCTGAGGAAGAAATGCTGCTCTCCGTAGCGCCAAGGACGGGAATCAACCCCTACAACGGGTACAACAGCAGAAACAGCAAAAAGGTAACGCAGACGGGCTCTTCTTTGTATTTGGCTGCTGCTTTCCAAAACCAGTGGCTTTCCATGCACAAATGCGAGCTGCGGTGTCCTTGACAAATCAACTGCAGCTTTGTGCGGGATCATTGTCTGGAGACAGCGCGTTTAAAACACGGCTCAGGGTCGGCTGGGGTTTGTTGGGAATGGCGGCTTTCTTAAGTTTCTGGTGATAATAGCTGCATTCGTTCTGTGGCTTTAATCATTCAACTCGTTCACATTAATACACGCATCGATTTCCACGGGTTTACTGCCGAAGTTTCAGCTGCCCGCGGAAGAGGAGAACTGGTAGGCTAGGATGGAAAATGTACTTTCTCACAAAGGTTTGAAAAATGAAAGATGTGGATATCATTGATGAACTATTCAAAAGCGACCAGAATCGTTAAGTGGTCAACATATTCAGTGTCGCAGCAAAAGAGGGATGCGGATGCTTTGATGTTTCTGTTGCTTTGCAGTCGCGAAAGTTTTCAGCGGTGGGAAAATACAACGCCCCACCCCTTGAAAAACAAACCCACCGTGACGCTGACTGTCGCGTTGTGGAGTAATAACATGGAAAAAAGTTCCTGCTCAGCGAACTTATCCGACTGTGTGGCCAATGTTTACGCCTCTTGTGACCGTCCATGTTTGTTAAAGGACCAAAGCAGTAAGTTCGACGAACAACGCGACGCGACAAAATAGAACGCTCTCAGCGAAAGTCAACAAGCGCGCGACGCAACAGACTGTACGAGAACGTTTTCGTTGATCATAAACGACGCACTTGCAGCGTTGCAAGCTTAGTTGTTTATAATGTGAGCGTTCCTGTCGCGCCGCGCAGTAGCAGTCGATGGGGTTAAACAGTTACATAATTCAGGATGTGAATGTTCCATTGTTTCCCAGAACGTAGTTTTTTTTTTTGTGTGGGGGGGGGTTATCAAATGCGACACTGTAGACTAAATGTCACACACATCTAAAAGATGATTAAAAATCAGTTCTCTTCTTAATATATTTCCTATAGTTGCCAGTTAGTTAGTTAATTTATGATTATGATTTCGAACGTCAGAAAGAGCAACAGTTATATACATACATACACTGTATATTTTTGTGTATATTATATAGGTGGAGATAAATTATGATTTATTATATAAGTAACCTATTATTGACTTTAACTTTGAAGTTTCCTTTGTTCAATGAAGTAATAAGGTATAATAGGGTATTTTCCTTGGCATGAAAGACGCCAAGAGGTTTACATTACATTTGGAAGATGCTTTAATCCAAGTATAAACCCATGACTTTGGTGTTGATAATGCTGTTCTTCAACCAGTAGAACTGAAGAAACTAGAGGAGTTTTAAGAAGGCACGCAACCCATGTTGGTTAGACTTCTGAAGACTGTTGATGATATTGTGCAGGAGTCAAGTGTCTGAATGTTTGCTGTCACAAGTGTTTGACTTCACTGCTAATAGATACACTGCTCGTGACGCAGTAGTGTATCACAGTCAGAGAGAACAGAACGTCACAGATAAACAGTGTTGGGAAGGTTACTTTGAAAATGTAATAGGTTACAGATTACAAGTTACCCTATTTAAAATGTAATAGTAGTGTAACTTTTTCAATTACTTTATAAAAGTAATGTAACTGATTACTTTTGATTACTTTTTGATTACTTTCCTAAATTTCTAATAAATGTTTTCAACTGTTAATAATTTTCAAACATTTACACCATGGAGGGTTAACCTAGTATTCAGCACTAATAACTGTCAAATTTACAACTTTAAAAATACTTTAAAAACCCTTCATCACTTGAATTAAGATGATAAAATGTGAACACATCCACCAAAATCAGACTTTAGTACCGCCTTTTACTTTGAGATTGATCAAGTTCAATGCAGATTTAAAATCATAAGAAATAGTTTACTGATACTGTTTTTGAAACCAAATCTTCGCATAAGTACAGGAAACACTGCATCTAACGATGCTTTAGAAAAAATAAGTTCATTTTAAAAAATTAAAATAAAAGCATATACATCAACCCAAATTATCTAATAAGCATGTGTCCTATTCTTTGTACTAAACTCCTGAAACATTTTTAAACATTGGTGTCTGTTTGTATATATGATGATAGTTTTCTCAAAAGAAATTGTAAAATGCTCATGAAGTGACACAGCGCAGTTCTAGAGATTGTTTATGTGTTCATGTACTCATATATATTGAGGCGGCAGACTGAAAACACCACGAGCGATACACAGGATACATCTCTCTGACTCTTTCTAGAAAAATCCTAATACTGAACATGAGTCATATTTTTCCCTTATAAAAAATAACCATGATTTTATTACAGCAAAAGTATAGTAACCATGTTTTTTCTTTTGGCAAATGGATTACCATTTGTATATTTATTTATTTTTACTTCAAATTCCATGGTTAAACTATGGAGTTTAGTGTAGCATAAACCATGGTTATTTGTGGTTACCATGGTTTAACAATAGTAATATTGTCTTTGGATTTATAGTAAAATCATCGTTCATTTTCGTAAGGGTTGTGTTGTTGTCTGCTCTAGCTCCCTCTATACCTATTATAAAACGATATGGTTCTTTGTCTGCTACATTAACTTTACAATAGATAGGCTAATAATGATGTCCTTTAGCTATAGGCCCACAGTATCTTGAGTGACGACTGATGAGCAATGGGCTGCTGCTTAACTAAACAAAGACAAAACTATAATAGCATATTTACAGATGAATCTGACCTGCACTTGAAATCCTGAACAGTAGTTTTGCTTCTCTGCTCCACCTGTGCGCTTCCACAGTCCTCTCCATTGTCAAATCTCTCGCGTTGATTACTCTGATCGAAACCGTTTGGCGGAGACGCGGAGCGCGCGCGAGAGAAGCATTGTCAGTCAGACTAACCGAGTAATGATTTATTGGAAAAAAAACGGTCAAGTCAGTGCAATTTGGGAAAGAAATCAATTAAATCTGTATGTGGATGTGCGTAAATATTCAAATGTAACCCCCTTTGTAATCGTTAACATTTTCATAAGTAACTGTAATTTAATTACACATTTTTTCTTAGTAACTGTAACTAATTACAGTTACATTTATTTTGTAATTAAATTACGTAACGCCGTTACATGTAACTAGTTACTCCCCAACACTGCAGATAAATAATACAAACTGATTGTAATTTGAGGCTGTCTGTCACTTGTTTAATTGCTTTGCACTGCTAAATTACAAAATTACTCCATGTTAGTACATCGATTATATATACAAATTAAAATGTAAGTATTTTGAACATATGGACCTTCATATGGTCACTGAAAATTGAAAGTGAAATGAAAATC
This sequence comes from Aspiorhynchus laticeps, assembly GCA_023376895.1. Taxonomy (NCBI): domain Eukaryota; kingdom Metazoa; phylum Chordata; class Actinopteri; order Cypriniformes; family Cyprinidae; genus Aspiorhynchus; species Aspiorhynchus laticeps. The sequence goes on from JALXFT010000616.1 coordinate 15,645, forward strand.
TGTCCATGAAATACATTAAAGGGATGGAAGTCAGTGGGGACCAGAAACTGTTTGGTTACTCACATTCTTCACAGTAGGCCTATCTTCTTTTGTTTTTCAGCAGAAAGTCAGTCAGTTAGGAACAATTTAAGTAAAAAAAAATATATTTTTTTTATTATTATTGAATTGACCCTTTAAGTTACAGCAGCTTGACTGCTGTCCACAAAAAAATACAACTTTAAACTTAAATACTGGACTTTGCATGCATGTTAGGCTGCGTTTGGGCACAACAAATCAGATCTTTCGCTCACATCTGACACAGATCGGAATTTGTTGCACACGTGTAAACACAAAAACCCGCGTGTTTACACAAAAATCCATTTGTTTTCGCAACCGATCTGAGCCACTTCCAAATGTGGATTTTAATTGGATACACATCCGATATCTGGACATCTGACCTACGTCTAGACACACATATCCAATTCTCCACAGAACTCCCAATGCAAGGGCGACACATTTGCTCATAAAGATTTTAATGGCGTTTTAATGCCGCCGTGCTGTATGCGCTCGCATTTTATTAAGATGGAAACTTTTTATTGGTAAGAAATTGCACATTCAGGAGATGGGTTTCAACCCCCGCCCCGTGATTTTTGAAAATACAACAGCTAGAAGCTACATATATTTCTCAACAATGAGGTGATAACTTAGCAGTTTTTGTAATTAAACCGACAAGCTTGTTCGCAATGCTTCACAATCACTCGCTCGCTCACACGTGGGTGCATGCGTTTGTTCGCTCTCTCTCTCTCTCTCTCTCTCGTTAATTCATTCGAATTAATTTCAATAAATATCATCTTTGTTTCACTAAATAATTCTACCTCTAACGAGCTGTAGATAAAATAGTCTAACAAATTAAAATTAGCGTTATTTTCCAGTCTTTATTCGTTCAGTCAGATGTTGTGCTGCAAAACATCCATGATAGCCATTGTCCATGCTGGCAAATAATAAAGGCAAGAGCTGATAAAATGTAAAACTGTAACTTGAATGCAATGTAAGTCGCTTTGGATAAAAGTGTCTGCTAAATGCATAAATGTAAATGTAATAGGCTAGGCCATTCGACGTGAATTATATAAATAATTTTAATAGCATGGCCATTTAAAACCCGAGGGTCTACCATGTGCATAGTAAAGCGATCACTGCAGACAATCCTTTTGGGCGGGAATTAATGTAAACACAGATATCGGATACCAGTCGTGTCTAAAATGAATGTAAACAGACGGGCCAAAAAATCGGATATGGTCAAAAGATCGGATTTGTGCATTAAGACTTGCAGTGTAAACACAGCCTTAGAGTGTTTTGGTGACGCGATCTGGGTATGTTCATTGACAAGTTGAGAAATGTGTAACTTTATGCAAATGATCAGTGACCTTTGGGAGCAACTACCAATAGGAGAGTAGTTGGTGGAGCAAACGCATCATCTGTCACATACTGTAGTGTCCCTAAGAAGGAGAGGTTGGTCCCATCAATCACAAATTTCCAATAATATTAAGCATTTTATTTTAAATCAAGGCTACTCACTACAAACACATTGGTAGGCGTTTGTCTTATGAAATGGCATGGCAGTAGAATCCCATCTTCTATAGCAGCTCATCAAAGTGTGTCCTCTCTCCAGCCAAAAGTACTGGAAGCAGACTTCACGTCACATGCTCTGCACCAGCCGCTGGTGTTCTCCATGCTGCCTGCCAGCCTGAATAATCTCATGGACCCATACAGGCCAGTGCTTTTACTCGCACCGCAGATAGAGGATGTGTTGTTTTGCATTTATCTTGTATGCATTGACTCCATGTCTTAATGGTTGAATCAATGCCATGAACTGAATGTTTCAGTCACACATATTTTCTAATCTGTTATGAACCTTTCAATGTAGGGTTTGATTTCAAGTATTCAGATTAAATTAAAGGGATAGTTCACCCAAAAATTAAAACTCTGGTCATTAATTACTCTCCCTCATGTCGTTCCAAACCCGTAAGACCTTTGTTCATCCCCGGAACACAAATTAAGATATTTTTGATGAATTCTGAGAACTCTCTGTCCCTCCCATAGAAAGCAAGGATATTACCACGATCAAGGCTCAGAAACGTAGCAAGGACATCGTTAAAATTATCCATGTGACATCAGGGGTTCAACCGTAATGTTATAAAGCTACGAGAATACTTTTTGTGCACAAAGAAAACAAAAATAACGACTTTATTCAACAATTTGTCTCCTCCGCATCACCCTGGCGCCATTTTGAGAGTATCACATACGTAAACAACATTTGCAACGTATGTACGCGGATACATTGTTCACGTTCAGATCAAAGCGTAAACAGCGTCTGACACAGAACAGCATACGATGTTTACGTGATACTCTCCAAAATGGCGCTACAGGGTGATGCGGAGGAGACTAATTGTTGAATAAAGTCATTATTTTTGTTTATTTTTAAAATAAGGTACATGTGAGGGTACATTTATTACATTGATACCATTTTTAAATGATTTTTTTTCTTTAACTGTTTCAAATTTTCAAACATTTTGAATATAAATTACAGTTTTAGTATTTGACATTTTCTTCAGCATCCATTTTAACAACCATTCTGTCAAATTATTATTATTATTATTAATATATATATATTTTTTGGATGACCTCATCATGATTACTTTAAACTGCTCTGACTGTATATCCTTCCCTTAGTAAGTCTGGAGCTTTACTCACTGCATTAGGTTGTCAGGTTAAATTTGGATTTAAATTAATATGGATTATAATTGCAGACAGATAATTATTACTATTAGTATTCGTTATTTTATTTTCTTTGTAAGAATCACTCAGAAAATTTCTTGCAATTGCTACAGATACTCATGAAATATTGTGGTTAAATATCAAGAAGATAAACTGTTACATTAGTTGAACTGTCTTATTAATTCTAAAATTCTTATATAAAAATTTGTATAGAAACACACTCAAATAACTCAAGAACCAAAAATTAGTTTGGCTGCAAATAATAATAATAACAACAGTAACACGCATTTGCTGTGAAGTTTATTTGTCCCATAGTTATATTTCAAAATAAAACAAATGGGCCAAGCTTATTAGAGCTACTTCTGCTCCATAATAACCTAACAAATATTTCTCGAATTAGATACTTTTGACCCTGTGCTTGATTGCAAATGTACATTGCAGCAAACATTTCTATATTCAGATACATTTAAAACCTGTAAGTGGTGATATAACAAATGTAACACACATTTTTTTAATGCAGTCTTTTATGCTTTCCCAACATAGCTACGTTCCTGAGAAGAGAGCATTTCACAACACTATGGGCGAAGTGAACTGTTATGTTAGTGGTGAGAATACTACTCCCATGACTAGCTGAAAAACATTTGGCCGTAGCCTGGAGTTCATGTGCAGGTTAAGTGCACATGTGGAGAATTCCAGACATATCTCCTACCATCTCTCTTCTCTGTCTTTCTGACCTGATCTCGTTCCTGTACCTGAGCCATAAGAGTAAACAAAGCAGAGAACACAAAATAAACACAAGCCGAGGGACCAGAAAAGGGTCTTTGTGAGTGGGAGGTGATTATAGAACCAGATGGCACAGGGTTTTGAATTACCACATTGCTTTCAAAACTACATTTCCCAGAAATCCTAATTCCGCTGGGTCTCTTGCTGTGCTAATGAACTTGGCACACATGTTTGTTTTCCAAGTTTTTGCAAGATGTATTGATGGAATTGTAAGAAATGTTGCAGCTGTAAATTGAATCACTGCTTTCTAAGCAATGATTTGTAATGGTTTAGTCATATTTGCATGTTTAGGCCATTCACAGGAAAAAGCATATAATGAAAAGCATATAATGAATAAAAAAGTCTATATAATGTTAAAATTTGAAAACTACAACAAATGTAGAAATTAAATACTTATCTTGTGTTCTCAAGTTTGATGATCAGGTGCCATATGCTAGTTTTATATTATAGACATTAAATATATTAATTGTCTCTTTTTCTTTTAAATAACATGCACTGTCCAGGTTTGTGCTAGAAATCTTGCTGAAATTTGTGTATGTACTGCATAGTAGCATAGTAAGTCAGCCCTGGGCCCATACGCAAAAAAAAAAAAAGGGTGAAAAATTCACAAGCTGCTGAAGAATGGAGAGGTGATTAACTTTATTCAAGCAATATAACACAAATTTATTCTCGTAATTTTGACTTTATTCTAAAAATATGACTTTCTTGTAATCTTGGATTTATTATTTATTTATGTATTTATTTTTAACGTGGCACTAAAACGCCGCCGTATTTACTAAACTGTAAACACAATCTTGGCACAGAGTCCCAAAATGCAAAAAAACTAAACAAAAAAAAACTACTTGCTCATGTATGTTAGTTGCATTCTCTGGGAATTCAGCAAATCCACAATGTCAAGCAGAGTCCTGTTAGTAGGATACACTGAAATGTCAGAAATATGAAACAAACCAGCTTTAACAGATCAGAAAACAGAAACTTTGACACAGAGATAATGCACTGTATCTATGGATTTATGGCGGGTTAATCATATTTAATGTAAAGCTGGCTGATGGTGATGTCTTGATGAGACACGCACCCATTCTGGACCTGTGATAAGATAAGATAACCTCAGTCTCACTCAAGTCCATAGGGAATCATTTTGTGGTCAAAATTAAAGTGCAACTGCAAATTTAGCTTACATTTTTACCATGGTGACGTTATTCAAATTCAAATATAGCACATATTTGAGCTTGCATTTTCCATGATACTCCTTTTGAAAACTGACTGTTTAAAGGAAAGTGTTTCCTACTCTTTCTTATCAAACTGATGCTGCCTCATTACTGTTGTCCATTCACTCCGTGAATATTGATGTTCAGCTTTTTAGCTTTCAGGAATTCATGCAGCCACAGTCATTCATTTGACAGGAGATTTATTCATTTCAGGATCATAATTGTTGCTTTTGTATCAGTTAATAAGGTTAATGTGACCGCATCAGGTTTCCTCCTCTGAACGCTGCTTTACGTTACACAGCACATGGTAATGAAGACGCGAGACAGACAGCGAGAGTGAGACTCGGGACGGAGCGAGTCTGGACTGGATTCTGATATCACTCTGCAGCTGGCAGGAATGTGGCACAGCGTGTGAGAATGTGTGTGTGTGTGTAGAGACCAAATGTCCCCACAATATAGTAATACCAGGAAATGTTGTACTTGTGGGGACATTTTTTAGGTTCTCATGAGGAAACAAACTTATAATCATAATGAAGTGTTTTGAAAATCTAAGAATGCAGAAAGTGTCCTCTGAGGGGTAGGTTTGGGTGTAGGGTTAAGGTAAGGCCGTAAGGGGTTAAACATACAGGTTGTACAGTATAAAAACCATTACACCTATGGAATGAACCCATAAGGATAGGAATACCAGAGTGTGTGTGTGTGATATGAGAGCATATCCTGCCCTGCTCTCTCTGCTGATGATGGTTTGACTCACTTCAACCGCAGCTGTATGATATAACAAACAAACCTGCCTGCAGATTTCTGAAAATGTCTCTCTTTTTTATATAGCCATACAAAATAAATAGTCTGTCACTGTATTGTAGATATCAAGTTGTATAAATCAAAAATTAATTGTCATTTTTATACATTGCAGAACATGAACTACAGAGAAACATTAACATTACTTTATACAGAATAATATGGCAATATAGTATATTATTTTATTTTGAAATATATAAAAAACTAAGTTTGAGGTGAGGTTTCACAGTAAACACAGAATTTAAAATTAACTTATAAATCAAATCCATTATTGGTATTTTAAAGCAGTATTCTTTCTATATCTGGATTTATGCGGAGTAATGTTGACAAAAAATAGATTCAGTACAACAACCAATATGAATAGAAACTGTTGACTACCATACAGAATGAAAATATTTAAGAACCCTCTTGAGCTGAAATAAAATTTAATGCTTTGTAATTATCCATAAACCAGTGGGCATATTAATTACACTTTGTTTTTATGCTTTTGTAATAAAATAATAATAAAAAATTTAAATTTATGATAAAGCATAAGAGAACTGTTTATTTAATAGATTGTCTTAAATTTTATACCAACGTATTTAATAAGCTGTTCACATGTGTAAAAGGGAACTTAAAGCGTGTATGTTTTTAAAACAATTGAATTTAAGTTAAATCATTACAATATGCTTCAAGTGTGTTTTATTGCTGTTTGTTGATGAGGTGGAGAAGCAGGTGTGTTGTTGACCAGTGGAAGAGAAGAAAAGACATGCTTCTTTTAGGAACATCCCAAAAATCCTTAGAATGTAATTGAGTTTAAGGGGCCCAAAGGAGAGACACACACACACACACACACACACGTGTAGAGAACAAGCAGGCAGGAGAAGAAAAGGTCAATTCTGAGAGAAGTTTGAGCCTGGGCTTTGTCCTCGTGGATATCCGGAGTCTTAATTAAGACCAGAGGAGCCAATAAAACACTCGATGTGAAGCACAAGTTTATTTTTCAGCCCTCATTGTGTACGGCTAGACTGTGACGGGATTTGGAGTTCCTTTCTGGCCCATCAGATCGGAAATGTGTTTCCCTTTTCCTACACCTAATGTGGAGTTATGGGAACAGTTCTGATAACAAAAAAAAGAAAATAAAGATTAAATGAAAAGAAACACATTTTTTTTTTGTGAACCAATATAAGAAATTACTTAAGATGAATTCTAAGAAGTTTGTAAGTTCACAAAGAACACCGTATTTATATATATATTTTTCTTAAGAAACAAATGATATGCTTTGGTGTTATCTAAGTGTTTGGTGATTCTTCCTGAAGACTCACTGAGTAATTCACAGTTTAAACTCTTTTTTTCTTTTTTTTTTTTGTGTTGACTGCAGATTATTGCAATAACCATACTAGTTTTCTTTCTTAAAAATGTTTTGTGAATGCTGTTTCCAGAGGTTTTTTTCTGTTCTTTTATTTTTCTTTTCATTCATCTATGTCAAGTCAAGTCAAGTCACCTTTATTTATATAGCGCTTTTAACAATACAGATTGTGTCAAAGCACTTAACAGTATCAAGTTGGAGGATAGAGTGTCAGTAATGTATAATAATAAGATTAAACACTCAATTTTCAGTTAAAGGCATTTCATTATTGAATTCAGAGATGTCATTGTCTAGCTCAGTATAGTTTAAATAGTATCTGTGAAATCCAATTGACGATAATCGCTAGATATTAAGTGTCCCCAACTGAGCAAGCCAGAGGCGACAGCGGCAAGGAACCAAAACTCCCTCTGTGACAGAGTGGAGAAAAAAAAAAAACCTTGGGAGAAACCAGGCTCAGTCGGGGGGCCAGTTCTCCTCTGGCTAGGATATTATTGTTTATTTATTGTTTTAATTAAGACTTTAAATGTTTTATATTTCTATTTTAATATTGTTGCAATTTCTAACAATAATAGTATTATGTAGTTAGGTATTTTATTATATTTTTAGTTATTTGTTTTATTTTTAGTTTTATTGTATTTTAAGTCGAGGTCTTAACTGGGATTATGTCCCCGGGGCTCATCCAGGGGTCCGGCCTCCGCCGACAATCTGGGCCGCAGTCATCATCTCCCGGCACCAATCCACCATCTGATCCAGACACGGACTGAGAAACAGAATAAGAAAGAAACAGACTAATATTAGCGTAGATGTCAATATTTTTATGATGTAACAAGTACATCATGTGTTATGGGAAGTGTTCCCGGTTCCGGTTGATCTAATTAATGCAGCCTAACAATCCTTTAACGGATTTGAATAATAGAAGTGTATTAGTGTGTTATGTGTACGCCAGGTTAAAGAGATGGGTCTTTAATCTAGATTTAAACTGACAGAGTGTGTCTGCCTCCCGAACAGTGTTTGGTAGATTGTTCCAGAGTTTGGGCGCTAAATAGGAAAAAGATCTGCCGCCTGCAGTTGATTTTGATATTCTAGGTATTATCAAATGGCCAGAGTTTTGAGAACGCAGCGGACGTGAAGGACTATAATGCGATAAGAGCTCGCTCAAGTACTGAGGAGCTAAACCATTCAGGGCTTTATAAGTAATTAACAAGATTTTAAAATCTATACGATGTTCAGTAGGGAGCCAGTGCAGTGTTGACAGAACCGGGCTAATGTGCTCATACTTCCTGGTTCTAGTAAGAACTCTAGCTGCTGCATTTTGAACCATCTGTAATTTGTTTATTAAGCGTGCAGAACAACCACCCAATAAAGCATTAAAATAATCTAACCTTGAGGTCATAAACGCATGAATTAATATTTCTGCATTTGACATTGAGAGCATAGGTCTCAGTTTAGATATATTTTTAAGATGAAAAAATGCAGTTCTACAAATGCTAGAAACGTGGCTGTCAAAGGAGAGATTACTATTAAATAGCACACCTAGGTTCCTGACTGATGACGAAGAATTTACAGAGCAGCCATCAAGTGTTAGACAGTGTTCTAGGTTATTACTTGTGGGGGTTTTAGGTCCGATAAGTAACACCTCTGTTTTTTCAGAATTTAGCAGTAAGAAATTACTCGTCATCCAGTTTTTTATATCGACTATGCATTCCATAAGTTTCTCAATTTGGTGTGTTTCACCAGGCCGTGAAGAAATATAGAGCTGAGTATCATCAGCATAACAGTGAAAGCTAACCCCGTGTTTCCTAATGATATTTCCCAAGGGTAACATGTAAAGCGTGAAAAGTAACGGCCCTAGTACTGAGCCTTGAGGAACTCCATACTGCACTTGTGATCGATATGATACCTCTTCATTCACTGCTACGAATTGATGGCGGTCAGATAAGTACGATTTGAACCATGCTAATGCACTTCCACTAATGCCAACAAAGTTTTCTAGTGTATTCAAAAGAATGTTGTGATCGATAGTGTCGAACGCAGCGCTAAGTATTTATTAATTAATTGATACATTTTCTTCCCCTACAACATGGCCTTAATTACATCAGCACTTTCAGAGGCAATGATTATTACATTTGAATGAAATATTATAAAGATTGTGCACTGATGAATTGTGCACAGTCTGGTGAAGATAACTTTAAAGTAAACTACTAACCTTAACTTTTGGTTTTGAAAGCTGAGGTAACTGTCATGGTGTGTCAGAGTTAGTTAACTTTAGGTCAGCTTCATAAACGTCATTCAGTTTGAGGACAGTGGCTCACACATGCTCTTTGACAGTGGATCCAGTGATCATGTGCAGTACTGTAACAGGGAAGCAGCACTTCTAGAGTGTGCATGAGACATTCATTTCAAAGACATTTATTCATGTATGCACTAATCTTACAGGGAATAGGTTGTCCAGGTGACGTTATGCTTTCGAAGTACAGTGTTAGCACACCAACACACCGTTATTGAAGTGTTGCCACCAGTAATGCAGACACATCACCCATCATATTACCTTATTGAGTGTTTTGGAAAATGTTTTTATGTTTTCGTGTAATCTATGGGCCTGTGTACACCTGGTATTAAAGGTGCTGTATGTAGGATTGACACCTAGCGGTTGAACTAGGTATTGCAGTCCAAATTCAAAATATTGGAGACCATTTTTTTCACCCGGCCCCTCCTCCTCAGACTTGACGAACACGCGCAGGATGCCAGATTAACGACACCAACAGGAACGAGCGCACATGACCATGAATGAAATGAAATACGTGCCGTTTTCCGCCAACTGGCAACTCGGGGTGCCGAAATACAATTGGGTAAACTGGCAGTGGGAGGGTTTCACAAACCATAACAAACACAGACATTCCGGGCCGGAAAGAACATTTGCAAAGGAGAATAACTGACTGTAGCATTGTTTTTCAGATAAACAAGTATGTTAACTTAGCATGTTTCTTAAATATCTGCAAGCATATTATGGTATTTTTATGCTTTAGTAGAGTCAAAATCCTACATACAGCACCTTTAAGTAGTGATTCAACAATGCCATTTTTGGATTTATTTTGAGGGGAGGCTCTGTGGCAGAGTGTATGTGGGCTTATTCTGATCTTTCGATCTAACATTGTGAAATAAGCCAATTTACATACGATTCGAACACTGTGGACTTTTTTTAATATTCTGCTACACATATCAGTCAAAGTTGCGCTGAGAGACAAAGAGGGGAAAAAAACATTAGTCACCTATAAGTTGTCAGCAGATCCTTTACAATGTCAGAACAGAATAAGATAAAAATCAGAAAATATAAGTAGTTATAAAATTATAGTACAAAATTATGTATACAATTATAAAATAAAACAAATTATCATGGCATTCATTATAAACAACTTAGTCCTATAAACATCTAGCAATGCTATAAATGATATGTCATGTGATCGTGGATATTGTCATATTACAGTGGAAAAAACAGACTTGTTTTTTTTCTGTTCCTTTTGTTTTGTTAATTTGCTAATTATTTTACTATACATATTTTGTGTAGGCTTATGTAGTTTATTCCTAACATATGTAATTTTTTGCGTGATCCACTTGAGATCGGATCGATGAAAGCGCATCTTAATACCAGGTGTAAACAGGTCTATGTCATTTAGTCATATTCCACACCTTACAACAGCACTTCATCCAATTTTCATTCAGTTCAATTACCAACTAATTATTTGTGTGCATGTCAATGTAGCTACACTGAAAGCTCAGAAATTGAAGTGCATTTCATAAATAATTACTTATGTTTCTTTTGTAGCATGGAAAGGAATGTTGTAAGTTTTTACATGTTACCATATATGTGACTCTGGACCACAAAACCAGTCATAAGGGTCAATTTTTTTAAAATTGAGATTTATACATCATATGTATGCTGAATAAATAAGCTTGCCATTGATATATGGTTTGTTAGGATTGGACAATATTTGGCCAAGATATAACTATTTGAAAATCTGGAATCTGAGGGTGCAAAAAAAAAATCTAAATATTGAGAAATTCACCTTTAAAGTTGTCCAAATTAAGTTCTTAGCAATGCATATTACTAATCAAAAATTAAGTTTTGATATATACAGTAGGAAATTTACAAAATATCTACATGGAACATGATCTTTATTTAATATCCTAATGATTTTTGGCATAAAAGAAAAAATATATAATTTTGACCCATACAATGTATTTTTAGCTATTGCTACAAATATACCCGTGCTGCTTATGACTGGTTTTGTGCTCCAGGGTCACATATGTACTTCCGAGCCAACTATATTTAATAGTAACAATGTAATGAGAGTGTTACATTTCTATTTACGTGGCCCTACAAAGGTCTTGAATTTAGCCTTACGACACCTGCAGAAACCCTGTGATTGAATATGAACTGACTCATAGGACTATGGTTTTCTCTGATCTTTGGGCACTAACTGTTGGCAAGGCAAAGCTAAAAGCACTTTGAAGCTGTTCCCGGTGTCTAATTATTGTAGTATTTGTTCATTGATCTGTGTTTTTTGGCACCTGTGTTCACCTGTGAGTCATTGTGGATTTTGGATGCTCTTTGATGCGAGTTGGTTACTTTGATGGAAATAATGGATTCGAACAACTCTACAATTGCTTAAGTATTCATCGCTCTTGAAGATTTTGATTTTTTTTCTTTTCTTTGAATGAATCAACAGACAGATCAGGCCACTCCAAAAGGCTGTTCTTTTGAGAGTTTCTCTTGAAACTTTTAAAGCGCAAGCAAGATGAGCTCACAAAAGCAGAAAGGCTCATAATTAGCACGACTGAAGCGGGTCCCCGCAGGGCCCCCGAGTCCTTGATTTGTGCCGGTGGATCTTAAACTAGAAGGCCACGATCTTTAACCCGCTGGCGGCGGTGTGCGCAGTCAGATGTCTGCTGCTGACTGTAATTGGACGCTTTATCCTCCTCTGAACCCCATCAAGACCAAATAAGGCCCGAGAGTTTCCCGGAGTGATAATACAGAGTGAGTGTTATTATGCGTCACATGGTGAAGCTGTGAGAGATCTTCAATTTGCTTAATGTGGTGTTCTTAGTCTGCTGTTTTCATGCAATCTTCCTGTAAATGTCTCTTGTTTTCAGAGGAAAAGTACATTTGTTTCTCTGGTAGCACAGAATGGATCATTGAGTTTGTTGTAATGATTCCCACGACACGCTCTCTCAGACAAAGCAGGAAAAGAGAGATAAGTGAAACATGACTTCTTATGGCCTCTTACGTGTCTTATTTTGCATCAAGTGTGTAGTAGAATCCTAATAATGCATATCAATTTTCTTTTCTTTCATTTACATTTATGCATTTTGCAGACACTTTTATCCAAAGCAACTTACAGTGTATTGTATTCAAGGTACATGTTTACTAGTGCTGTTAAACGATGAATCACGATTAATCACATCCAAAATAAAAGTTTTTGTTTACATGGTATATGTGTGTACTGTGTATATTTATTATGTATATATAAATACATACCCATGCATGTATATATTGAATAAAAATGTTATGTTTATATATTAAATATATTTATACATAATATAAATTACATGAATATAAATATATACTGTACATGTAAATATTTTCAAAATATGTACTGCATGTGTGTGTATTTACATATACATAATAAATATACACAGTACACACATATATATTATGTAAATAAAAACTTTTATTTTGGATGCGATTAATCGTTTGACAGCACTAATGTTTCAATTTTTTGACATGACTTGTATTGTGTATACAGTGCAATAAACCTAAAATTAATGTGTCTTTTAAAGTTTAAATAAATATTTATATTCTGGATTTAAGATTTAATTTTATATGATTTAAATTTATTATCAAAAACCGTGATAACCAAATGAAAGCATAAAACATGAACAATTTATTAATCTTTTAATATGTAATGCAATTAAAATTGAACAATTCCTTTTATTGCTTTTATTTTTTTGCCAAAAGTGCTGCACCACAGAAATTCATCCAAAATGTTTGTACGTATCTGCAGAAATTAGTGGCCTTAGTGTTTCACTGGAAATTTAATGTGGTTTTTAACTTTCACAATATGCTGTTTCAGTAATCAGATCATGATCACAATCCGTTGGGGATCTCGTTTCCACCTATTTAGTGCTGGAAAATTGGAATGCATCTTATTTTTTTATTTTTTGAATACATTTATTGCATCAGTGTATTGACACTAAAGCACCATAGGACTATTTTGTCGTCTGTGCAGTGTTGTGAAGATGTGTGGCTGTATCAGATGCCCTGTGAGTGAGAACCCTCACACAGTTGAATAGACTGCACTTTTGAGAGGAGAGAATAACGGTATTCCCCTTCTTTTCATTTTTTCCTCATTCCCTTCCTTATGTGAAAGGAACACTTCATGTTTTTCTAAAATTCCACTAAGTATTTTTGCATGTCGCCACATTCACATTACCTGTTAATAGCCTTTTTACATGTTGTAAGTTCTTGTTGATGTTGCATTTTGGAGCATTAACGTGCTTGTGATGGAGCAGTACTGGAGTGAGAGGAAACACAGACACTCAAGCTTCTCACTCCAAGCTAAATTGTGCGATTCCGTTTCCACTTTTCTTCACTCACATACTCTGGTTTAAAAACATTACCCATGCAGTCAGTCATGTCAGTCCACATCCTCTCCCTGTCTTGGCTCAGTGTTGTGTGGGCTGAAGCTCTCTGTGTCCGTGTCCCCTGATTTCCCTTTCTCTGTGTGATTAATGTCCGATACATGGCGCCTTAAACCTTAGCTGCACATTTTGCTGTCCTTCACATTTCAGTGCTGTTTTTTTTTTTTTTTTTTTTTTTTTGGCAAGCATCTGAAGGTTGCTTAATATTGTTATTATTGAATGGAAGAGACAAAAGGTTAAGTCAACAAACTTATGGAGCAGAGGGGAGAGGGGATGTTGAAACATGCAGGATTTTGATTCTGTATGTGGGTGAATTGGCTCATCGGTCACATTAGCCAGAGCAGGTTAATGTAAGGACACAGCTGTTCTGTGTAAAGCCTGAGACACACTGCACGATTTTAGCAATCCTATAAGATCGCTGCATGTCACACTGTGTGACAACATGAATCTAATAAACTTGGCTATGACGTGTGTAGACTGTACGATGAGGACACCTATTGACTCGTACGCTACGACGCACATTCCTATAGAAGAATAAAATGTCATCAGCATGCACTAGTGGTAAACAAAAAGAGCATGATAAATCACACTTTAGCAGTTGTATTTTTTATGTGTGCTGAAAAAAAGTGGCAAAAGAGGAAGGGATAAGAGCTTGAGGCAAGCATTTTTTATATTTTAGTGGTATGTCGCGTTGAATTCATGTCACATTTTTATTGGTTGGTCAGTAAACGTGGATCGTAGCAGCAAACACACTGTGCGATGATCATGCTGTATCGTAGGCTATCTTTGGTCGCAAGACCATGACAACGGCCGTCTGTGAACCTCTCTCACTATACGACATAAGAGCACCGATTAGGAGCCACGATCACAGAAATTGCCACGATTGTTTCACGATGCCAATCTTTCGTCTGGGACAGCTGAAAATCGTGCAGTGTGTTTAGGGCTTAATACAGTCCATGATGTGGCGACCCACTGCCAAAGCTTTCAGTTTGAGTCCATTTTAATGGTGCATACTGTACATAGATTTATTGAATTTATTATTCTTTAAAAATATTGCTGCTACCATTATCAGTACATTTTCTATTGCAAACTCCCTTTTTGGGCTTTTTTACTTTAGTATTTTTTTCACTGCTAATATTTTTTTGTATTTGAAGAGGGCTTAAAAATGAAAAACCAAATGGTTCAGAAGCGCTGCGGGTGCGTGATGTGACCTTGTGTGAATCTGTGTTCTACACTATCCTGCAATTTTCACCTGTTTCAAAACACTCAACAAGTTTCATATTACCTACCATTCATTTTCACTTAAAGGGGACCTATTATGCCCCTTTTAACAAGTCTCCACAGTGTGTATGTGAAGTTTTAGCTCAAAATACTCCACAGAGCATTTTTTTTATAGCTTGTTAAAATTGGCACTTTTAGGGTATGAGCCAAAACACACCGTTTTTGTGTTTGTCCCTTTAATTGCAAATGAGCTGGTGTTCCTGGCCCCCTTTTCAGAAGAGGGCGGAGCTTCAAGTGCTCATGCTCCGGAAATACCGGTGTTGGCCTTTGCAAATAAACATTCCACTATTAGTACAAGCCTGGTATCTTTACAGAAAACATACTCGGTTTAAAAGCCAGTCTTCTGATTATACTGTGCATAATAAATGCACGTTTATGAATTACACAGACGGGGAGCACGGCACAATAAAAATAACGACATAGCTGGTCTCATGCTATCACACTAATTTTGCTGGATGCATCAAAATTAAAATTTAAATATTAAACAGAACAATAAAATAACATTAATGGCCATTTCAAGTCTGTTTCTGTTCAGAACTATTAAACTTGACTTTGTTTCTGTTTCTGGTTATGTTCCTGTCCAAAATTCATTCATTTCCGGTTTTTGTTTACGTTCCTTAAACCGGTTCAGAGCCCTGATTTGTAACGGTTTTCTTTAATAGTAACAACATTGATTTAACTATAATTATGTAATATGTTTTTTTTTTTCATTTCAACAGCAAGCCTATGTGTCATCCAGCCACCAGATGGCGCTGTCCAGTCCCAACACCAACAGCAGCAGCGCGAGTAGTGCAGGAGGCTGGGAACAGCTGAGCAAAACCAACCTTTACATTCGTGGACTCCATCCAGGGACCACTGACCAAGACCTGGTCAAGCTCTGCCAACCGTAAGTCTCACTGCTCCGTGTAAGCTACGTAAGGCTAGCTAACTATGGTGTGCTTGCATGTGAATGATGATCGTCAGGGATAATGTTCCTGAAAAGTAGTGATGGGAGAAAGAGTGCTTTTCAAAACTCTGACTCAAATGAACCAATTTCTTCGATTGATTCACGCTCAAGACACCAGACACTTGAGACAACTGCTTGTCAGAATGGTGTAAATTAATGCGAATGCTCAGCCCAAACATGCATAAAGATGTTTTGTAAAAACTAAGCCATGGTCCACCCCTAATATTAACTCTCAGCGGATCATGACAGTGAGATTGTACTAATTCAGACACTTTTCCCCTGAAAAGTGCCATGTGAGTGTTGTTCCAAACAGTTTTGACCTAATGCCTTGTGACTTTGGAAGTTTAACACCGTCTCCAAACCACTGGTTTGAAACAAAAGAATCACAAATGTTTTAAAGCATCATGAAGCAATGTTTCAAAAGTGCCAATTGCTTTGAAAGTTTCTTTACACTTAGATGTTTCAAAACACCAATTCAATTACAATATAAGCGAAGGACTGATTAGAGTAAAGAACACTTGATATCACCACTTTCTGTCAGGTCTGAATTAAATTAAATTGGATCTGAAATGATCTGAGTGAGGAAGTTTTTAGTCATCTCTCAGCTTTTAAATAAAAATGTAATATGCCTAGTAGTGTTGTCATGATGCTGGAATCTATCTTCGATACGATACCTTGAACAATATCGATATAGGCATCAGAGGCATCCAGCTATCTCTGTAGCTAATAAAAGGAGGATAGAAATGCTTTGACTGATTAAAGCAATATATTGAGCAATATATTGTTTATCTGTGCTCTTCAAGCCATCTTGGGTATTTTATAAGAAATAAAAATTTATTTTTACTATGCATAAAATACTTAGTTATTACTTATAATGCAATGCTAATCAACATAGCACGTGTTGCAGTATAGAATACACTGTAAAAAATTACCTGTAAATTTTACAGCAAAATGCTGGCAGCAGGGTTGCCAGCGGGATACTGCAATTTTTACAGCAGTGGTGCTGTAATGTAATTTACAGCATGTCCCTGTATTTCCTGATTACAGCAAATAACCGTATTTTATACAAAATTGCTGTATTTTTTACAGTAAACTACTTTAATGTGTGTATGATGTAGCAGGTAAATTTTAAATTTAAGCTATTCATTAACTGCATAAGCGTTAAACAACATTTAACTGCATAAAGTGTTGTATGATGCATAAATTAATCTTTTAATTCATTTATTATTGAACAAAACAAAAAATTACACTTCTTAAACAGGTCACAATTTATTTAAACTTTCAAATTTACATGAAAGGAATGTCATAAAACAGTGTATTTAGTAATACTTTGAATTCCAAAATAAATTGGACATGAAATTTAGTAATATTAAATTACTTGAAACATATATTACCATGCATAACTTTAAAACCACAAGTTAACCAACATGGTCATAATTAAACAGTTCTAAAAACCACAAAGACTGATGAATTTTCACCATTTCATGAACAGTCCAACATGCCCAAACAACAAGGCCCCAAGTGAGTCCAGCAAAATTTCGGATAAAAAAAAGAACAGTTAGGCTCCAGATGCTGTTCAATCCCAGGATGCAAAGGATGGCTAGAAATATTAAAAAGAACAAAGATGACAATATATAAGATATATTAAAAAACATAATACAGTCAGAAACAGATAGAGGAATGACAGGTACAGTCAAATAAAGATAGAGAGTAATAAAAAGGGAAAAAAGATCTTGGGGTGTGTGTGTACTTACATTTCAGAAATTCCACTGAAAATCCTTCACTTTGCAAAGAAGAGTGGCAACGTGGGTTCACTTCATCCTGTTTCTACGGCACCATTTGCCCTTTTGTTTTTCGATCCTTTCAACTTCTTTGTTGTTCTCTTTGGATTAATACCAACAAAGCACCTAAAGGGTCGGACAGACAATATGTAATTCACATTGGTTTTAGGTTTCGAAGCATGCAATCATGTTTTTGAAATCTGAAACACACATATACGTTATATATATATATATATATATATATACATACAGGTGCATCTCAATAAATTAGAATGTCGTGAAAAAGTTCATTTTTTTCTTGTAACTTATTTCAAAAAGTGAAACTTTCATATATTTTAGATTCATTGCATGTAAAGTAAAACATTTCAAAAGTTGTTTTGTTTTAATTTTGATGATTAGAGCTTACAGCTCATGAAAGTCAAAAATCAGTATCTCAAAATATTAGAATATTTACATTTGAGATTCAATTAATGACCATCCATACAGTATAAATTCCGGGTATCTCTTGTTCTTTGAAACCACAATAATGGAGAAGACTGCTGACTTGGCAATGATCCAGAGAACGAACATTGACACCCTCCACAAAGAGGGTAAGTCACAGAGGGTCATTACTGAAAGGTGTGGCTGTTTACAGAGTGCTGTATCAAAGCATATTAAATGCAAAGTTGACTGGAAGGAAGAATTTGGGTAGGAAAAGGTGCACAAGCAACAGGGATGACTGCAAGCTTGAGAATACAGTCAAGCAAAGCTGATTCAAACACTTGTGAGAGCTTCACAAGGAGTGAACTGAAGCTGGAGTCAGTGCATCAAGAGTCACCACGCTCAGACGTCTTCAGGAAAAGGGCTACCAAGCCACTTCTGAACCAGAGACAACGTCAGAAGCGTCTTACCTGGGCTGTGGAGAAAAATAACTCAGTGGTCCAAAGTCCTCTTTTCAGATGAAAGTAAATCTTGCATTTCATTTGGAAACAATGTCCCAGAGTCTGGAGGAAGAGTGGAGAAGCACAGATTCCAGGTTGCTTGTAGTCCAGTGTGAAGTTTTCACAGTCAGTGATGATTTGGGCTGCCATGTCATCTGCTGGTGTTGGTCCACTGTGTTTTCTGAAGTCCACAGTCAAAGCAGCCATCTACCAGGAAATTTTAGAGCACTTCATGCTTCCTTCTGCTGACAAGCTTTATGGAGATGCTGATTCAATTTTCCAGCAGGACTTGGCACCTGCCCACACTGCCAAAGGTACCAAAAGCTGGTTCAATGACCATGGTGTTACTGTGCTTGATTGGCCAGCAAACTCGCCTGACCTGAACCCCATAGAGAATCTATGGGGTATTGTCAAGAGGAAGATGAGAGACACCAGACCCAACAATGCAGATGACCTGAAGCCCGCTATCAAAGCAACCTGGGCTTCCATACCACCTCAGCAGTGCCACAAACTGATCACCTCCATACCACGCCGAATTGAGGCAGTAATTAAAGCAAAAGGAGCCCCTACCAAGTATTGAGTACATATACAGTAAATTAACATACTTTCCAGAAGGCCAACAATTCACTAAATTTTTTTTTTTTTTTTTATTGGTCTTATGAAGTATTCTAATTTGTTGAATTGGTGGGTTTTTGTTAAATGTGAGCCTAAATCATCACAATTAAAAGAACCAAAGACTTAAACTACTTTAGTTTGTGTGGATTGAATTTATTTAATACACGTGTTTCACAATTTGAGTTGAATTACTGAAATAAATTAACTTTTCCACGACATTCTAATTTATTGAGATGCACCTGTATATACATTTTTAAAAAAAAAAAAACGTAAAAATTTTTACTGTCCAAATTTTTTGACTGGTAGTGCGCTATATATATATATACAGTGTATGCGTTACTGAGACGGTTAGAATTCAACTATTACCTTTGAATGTCCAAGGCACCGGCGGTCTCCTCCTGGTACTCCAGACTGAATGTAATATGCTGCGAACAGAGTGGCAAGGCAGGAAACTGGGCTGGATTAACTCATTCTTTTAAACCAAAATTTAAAAGAGGCATTACAAACAAGCAATACGCAAATTAGCAAAGGATCTCAAGTACACATCTCGCTGGTTAGGTTAGCAGCACCGTTCAGAATTTACACAGCACACACATCCGTGAGCGGGCAGACCGCAAGACTTTAGCGCGTTTTAATTTCTGCGCCCGTGTTAAGATAACTGCCTATGCAATTTTGATTTACACCATAAAATAATCACGACAAAGTGTGCTGATCAACACGCGATTACCGTGAACCACAACAATTGTCACTAAAGCATGTAATTCTTAACGTAGGAACCCAGAGATTTTCTGCCCATAGCCGCTATAAGGCCGGGTAATGTGTGAAATCCTACCGCGCCCACGCTCCCGAAGACCCGCGCAAGTCTCATTCACGCCCCGCGGACGGAGGATGCGTGAATCCGGGGATACTGTACATTCAATATGAACCGCGAATGTAGATACCTTCATATACTACTACAGTTACCAAACATAAAAAAACTGAAATAAGTCACTTACCAGTTGTGAATCACTCCTCTTCCCGCTCCCGAATGTCGACCGTTGAAGATCCCGTAGATTTGAAATTTACAGCGATATGCTATACATTTGCGTCAAACGTCACATGACCCCAGAATGCATTACAGTTTACAGCAATATGCTTTATTATGAGAAAAACAGTCTGCTGCTGTAAAATATTGCTGTAATTTTTACAGCAATTTGTTACAGTGTACTATAAATTAATATATTTTTGTCTTCATTCTGTGATAAGAAGCCATATCAGATCTCGGACAAAAGAGCTTTGAAACGGTTTCAGATATTTCATACTATGTGTTGAAAAATCATAATTTCTGACAACAGTAATGTCTAGTGTAATGTTGTAGTTACTGTATATTTGAAATCAATGAAAAGATGGTTTTCTCACTGCTTTGAAGGAACTTCAGCATTCGCCACTTTTAGGACTATTAAGATATATATGTATGTGATACTTTTTTATTTTTTTTAAAGAACCCTTTAGTTGGACGCTTCATCCGTAAACCTCAGTCACTGTACGCAAAAACAGAAGTCCGGCCCTTTAGCTTGCTTGGTAATGTGTTTACAGACTAAAAATCTCATGATAATGATCTTCCTTTGAGTATGTTTTGTTGCGCAAACTACAGTGTGCTTTGAGGTTTGAACTCGAGCCATTTGTGGTTCAAAAGAGGAAACATGAGGGTAGATTCAGGAAACATGAATTGAATAGGAGTGGCAGAAAGGAAATGGTTCATTTTGTCTTGTTCTGAGGTGGCCCTGTGATGAAGTCAAGTGCTTTATTTAAAAATATTACATCAAGCAACTTTACACAGCTAATTCCATATATACACACACAACACTAAAAGAGTCAGATATTATTAGTAGTATTATTGTTACCTTTTTATTGATTTATTTCAATTTCTTTTCATAGTGAATTGGTGAGGTTTTATGTAGTGTAAGCTAACACAATACATCTACGTGAAGCTCTGCATGTTAACCCTGATTGTGTGCTTTGATTACAAGCCTATACTCTATCACAGTTAAGTTAATTGTGCCTCAGTATACTGTAATTTTACAGATTTGTAGAGGCTGAGAACTGGTTTTGCTTCTGCAAGTCAAGACGGATCTTGTTTAGAGCCTATCATTAATGTTTAAACAGACACATTCTTCAGTTCAGTTCAGATGTGGGACAGCGTTAGCACCGCGGCGAGAGAGAGCTGCTGACGTCTTGCTTCTGTCGGAGATGAACTGGAAAAGTCTGACGCTGCTCTTAAACATTTCTGAGAAAAAAAAATACACGTCTAATGCTGATTTTCCACAAACATCAGCACAGCCGTATTTAGGCTATGGAGAAATCCATGCGACAGTCGTGCATTTCTCGGAACGCAAACGCAATGCTGTGCTTCGTAATCCTGCAGTTAAACAGCACATGAGCTACTTTGTCTTTTAAATACACTACTCGTCTGAATTTGACTGAATTTGTTTCTCCTTATCTTAAAAGCAGCTTATAATTATTGAAATTACAAGAATAATCTTGGTACATATGAATTTCCTTAGAACACGGGAAAACCAGCCAACAAGTGTCCAGACATGTGAACTCCTTCAATATATTTATGAAGTTAGTTGAGAGAATGAACAAGTTCATCCACATTATTTGTTAAACAATAAAGCCAGTCAGTTTTGCTTTCTGTTTCGTCTCAGTATCTGTTTTATATGCATTTGCACGGGGGACTGTAGGTTAGGACGGGGGTTTACGGTAATTTTGGGATGATGTAAGCTGTGTAAAGCTCTCCATTTCTGGTGTCACATGCTGTCTAGCCAACAGCCTTTTCCTGCCGTATGAAGAATGTACCAGTCTAGAACAAACCTGCGTTTATTATTTGTTTTGGTGTGTAGTCGGCTAAATGCATGCATCATGTACTTCTGTCACAGCTTAATATGCAGAGACAACTAAATAAGTTATTCATAAGTTAAACACTGTGGCTCTGTGCAGCTTTCAACATTGCTCTTTTTGTTGAGCAGTCCAACATATCAACTGGATTAATGGAAGGTATTTTTTATTTCTTTCAACAGTAATGTCTATTTAAGAGATGATTGGCCCGTGATGACATTTGATTTGGTCTGCCATGTTGTAAAAGAGAGGAAGAAAATCAGGGGGGGGGGATGTGAAGCATATATTCATGTCTAAATTAACTTTTTGTTTTATTGATTTATTTTTGTTTGTTTTATTTTTTTGGATTTAAATTCATTGAGAAAATTTGAGCACATCTGGTTGACACAGACAGGTACATGGAAGATCATTAAATATTTTAGTGGCTTTGTAAATATCAAAATAATAAAAAGCTATACTGCCTTAAACTCTCTGAAACGATTGGTCAGGCTGAAGCAAAATAAATGCCTAAAACATTAAATTTATGTCTACAATTTACATCTAATATTGAAGCTTATTTTATGAAAATGATCATTTGACTAATATGTATTTAAGATCAAATATTTTTGTTAAATGTAAATAAAATATTTGAGAATGGAGAAATGATGCTGATCAGTTTCCAAAAATAAAATGATTGCTTATCACTGTTCTTCATCTTTAACTTAAGAAATGGAGTAAGCTGGACCGAACTAACAGGTGAAGAGAGGGAAATCTGCTCTTCCCACGCTTTGCTGTGAAATGAGAGGAAATATTGTTTGGTGTTTTTGCACAGATTGAAGATGAGGGGAGATCTGCTCGTGTTTAATGCTCTGTTATGTTGGGATTTCTAGGGATTGCTTTAATATTGATCTTACTGTTGTGGTGAAGAGCCTGTGGTTAGACCCAGGATGGGCCAAGAGACCTTAAAACTATATAAGACGCATGCTGCTTTATTTGAACAGCAGTAACTCTGTGCAGCGATAGTCTCTTTGCAATTGCAATTGGAATAGAAAATGTTTTATTTTGTAGTGAGCTCAAATAATGTAAGTTCACATTGCTGATAAATATTGGTTCGTAAATCAGTTTTCTTAAATGATTTGGGTTGTGTAGTGTACTCAGTTTTTACTCAATTCATAAGGTATATTTCAATAATTTCACAGCTTTATAATTAGAGTTTCAGACTTTGACTGAGAAGCAAATCTGTAATTACATCAGTCATTTTTTTTTGTGCTGATGTTGGGCTGTAGATGATTTGTTAAAGCCGTCGGGGTGAGCGGTGTGTTCTCGTAGACGTGAGACTGGACTGAAGTGAGGAGAAGATGACAGGGTGAGAGGTGAGGAAGAGTCAGTGGAAATTCTTTGAAGGAGAAACAAATACCAGAGACTGTGACGGAAAGGACTGCATCAGCGCTAACTGGGTCATGATTGAACGGTAGTGGCTCAGACATCTCTCTACACACACACACACACACACACACACAGAGACACGCACAATGAAAAATCAGATAGGCATTTGAATGGTTACCTTTGTACGGTTCAACAGGATGTATGTCACAGCATAATAAGGCACTTCCTCTTTTTTGTGGTCCTGTCTTGTTTGATTTTTTCTTCCTTTTCCCCTTTATCCTCTCGGTTATCTCACTCTCACACTGATAATGTGATACTCAGACGTCTAGTGTGATAGCATCCCATTCTGTTGATAATTTGTTCCGAAAATGACGTCACTGTCATGGGCTTAAAGGGTTAGTTCACACAAAAATTTAAATTATGTCATTAATTACTCACCCTCGAAGGTCTTCGGGTTTGGAACGACATGAGGGTGAGTAATTAATGACAGAATTTTCATTTTTGGGTGAACTAACCCTTTAAAGCCTTAATGTCATTACTGCGTTTTATTTTACCACTTTAAAGAAAATAGCTATTTCTGTTAAATAATTGAATTAAAAATGATGTCATCATCTTCTCACCCTAATGTAGTTTCAAACCCAGTATACGGTTACATTTTTCTGTAGAGCACAAAAAGAAAAATGTCAAAGAATTTATAGGTTCTACATCATGCATGTAAATCCAGTCATTTGTATTAAATACAGTCATTTGTATTTAAACAATTTCTTACACATCAAATGAACTGTAATTTAAACTTGAAATCCTAAATGCAATGCAAATAATGTTTTTTTTTTATGAACATTAACTTTATTGAGATTACTGAAAAATAAAGAATAGTCTCTCACATTATGCCAATGTGTTGTGAGTTTTGCATGGTTTGTTAACTTTTATTTAAATAGTTTTAAAATGTTTAATTAAATAGTCATTATAAAATAGTTATTTAAATTGTTTTTGCTGCCTCCAAAAAAAAAAAAGATTTTGTGTGCAAAAATGTAACAAAATAAATGTATAGCATACATACTATTGACATTTAGTTGGCACATTGTTTGAAGGATTTTGGCAAGATGTTTAATATGTAATCAATCAAAGAAATGATCAACAAATGAATGATCAAAATGTTAATTGCAGCCCTTCATCTGAATATCATAGACTCAGGCTCTTTTGAATCGTTTAAAATCCAGAGCTGATTTGTAAATGAACCGTATTTGCCTTTTGATGCGGTGTTAGTAACTCCTGACAGACGAGGTTGTTGTTATAGCTGCCAAACGGTGTGTTAATAACTCTTGTTGTTCCAACAGTTGTACTCAATGTAGAAAGTTATGCTTCATTTAGTCATTCCAATGCAGCTTTGCCAACAGCACTCCACTGTGCCAACTGGCCAAACGTCAGACTTCCCACATGTGAGCGTGATCGGAAAAGAGTCCGAGACAGACAGGAATGTCTGTGCGTACTGCCAGAGGTGCTGAAGAGTTATCTCTGATGTCTAAACGAGGATTAGAATGACTTTATGATGAACATTTGAAAAGTTATTACTATGAAGCAACAGACATTATGCATGGTATTTATATATGTAATTTAATTTAATTTATTAATAAAAAATTACATTGAAATGTAATTTTAAATCTAATCTAGGAGGAGACAGAAGTGGAGTCTGGTTACATCTGTCATCTGCTCTCACTGAAGCTCACGAGAGCACAAAGCATGTGCACTTCATCTAATACATTATTTATGTCATGATACTATATGATAATTTGTGTGTGTCTGTGTAATGTACACAAATATATAGTTTTGCATTTAATTGCATCAAATGTTTATTATTAAAGTAGAATAATAGTTTGTTTTGTTTTGTTAACCTTTTTT